>JAHKKF010503630.1:0-26350 GCA_019740295.1 Labeo calbasu
GAATGATTCGCGCGAACATAGACGGATATATGTAGATCGGGAGGTGCATTCCATTCACAAACAAACGTAATCCACTGCATCTTCAGTGGCTCAGATGTCGGGAGTAACTGACAACCACTATGTTCATTATTACATTCAGCAACACAGCACCTCAATCGTTCAATCTGAGATAGTCTAACTTACATCCCTGCTTCGGCATCGAAACAAGGAAAGTTGGACTGTTACAGCTGGTCTGAGGTAAGAGCTCATGTCAATCAATTATGGTGGGAGCGGCCTCTGTCGGTGTGACAGTACACCGACAGGCGTCTGAGAACGGCTCGATTTGAAAAAGGGGAAATTAGTTTTACAGATTAATTAAAAACCGCTGCATGGATTTTTATCATTATAGGGTAAATTTGTACATACACTGCCAACACACATTAATGTTCAAACAGCATGAAAAAGTGAACTTAGCATCCGATGACCCCTTTAAGTGTGCTTAAAACATGCAAAACAGCCTCACTTTTTATTCACCGCTGTCTGTATTTTTACATGACTATGGCTGTTTTTGAGAAGCACTAAACAAAAATTGTTGCATGTGCTATTGTGCTGAGCCATCCTTTTCCAATTTTAACAGCAATTGAGGTGCCGCTTCACCCTCACCTTCTCTATTACACTCTCAAAGCTGTTCTCAAATCAGTTTGATGAGATCTGGGAGAAGCTGCTGCCACACATGAGACTGAAATATCCTACGTCAGGCTTTTGTGTCTAGCACACATTGCAAATCTGTGGAGTTCACACACCGGGGAGCGCATTGTGTCTATGATGCACTGTACATGTCATATCAAACATGATGTTACAAATAAACCCAGCAACTTCGTTCATTTACCTTGCTTTATTGCTTTTTTTAAAATCCCTTTCTCTCTTCGTCACTCTATTGCGTGCATGTCTATCTGTGTCGGGAAAAGAGAGAGTGGTGGAGTTTGCAGGCAGCCTGTGGCAATTTTGTGAAACGCTGATCAAAGGAGACGGTCCAATCCTAAACATCCTCCGCATCTCACATGTCCTCCCTGCTTCAGCCGCACACACACACACATTAAGTTGTGAGGTAGGAGAGGCAAATGTAATTGGTATTAAGAGGTGGTGGATATCTTTTTGGAGATGACTCATGTATACAGCTGACAAAAGAACAAAAAGTGAATGAACAAAGCGACAGATAATTCAATTTTTTGTCCCTTTAGTTCCTTTGTTACTCAAGTCATTTGAAGTGAAAGCACATGCAGCTCTGGGAAAAATTAAGAGACCACCGATTTTTTCTTAAAAGGGATGTTGGAAACTAAAATCACTTTTACATGGTGTTTGCATGTAAATGTATTAGCAGTGTGGACACAACCACCCTAAAATGATAAAAATCCTATGTTTTAATCCCAAAAAAACCTAAACAGTCTTACTTATCAAGCCATTTAGATTTTCTGAGCAGTATGGTGTCATAATCCTCAGGCCCGGCCCATAACCACTGACAGACTGTCCCATATTAGCATATTTCTGCCCTCAGCCAGTTGTATGCTGTCCGCCATTTTCTCCATGTTCAAGCAGCTATAGCAGTGTTTTGTAGTTGGATGTAAAAGTGTACATAAGAGTCTTCATTTTCTTCCAATATCAGAGCCACTGAGGACACAGTGGATTAGTTTTGGTTTTGATGGTAATGCGCTACCAAATACACACGCAAAACAAAAACAAAACAAACAAAAAAAATGGAAGAGAGGGGCGGGGGATCAGTAGCTCATTATCATTTGAAGAAACATGCACCAAAATGGGTCGGTTTTTTGACAAAGTAAAAAGGGTATTGTTTTACATGACCATTGAGGAATTTCAGACAAACGATGTTGCAGACATTTCATGAAGACCCTTAAAGAATTATACCAACTTGTGGAAAATGGGCATCAGATGTCCCTTTAATCCTTAAATGCATAACTCGGGTCTTTTGCGACCTGGGATGTCATTCACTACCCTCTCCCGCCTTCATTTTTTTAAAGTTTGACATCAACTTTCTTAGTATTCCTCAATCTATTCATTATAAACAATATATCAAGAAAAAAATAGCAAAATATAAAAGAATGTCTTTTTTCAGATTATTTTTTTTGTAAAAAGCATATAGGGTCGCTAGAGACCCAAGAAATGTAATAGTGTAAGTATATTTTTTGTGTGCAAATATATGTAAATATCTGATGAATCAATACGTGCAGTTCACCTTTATTCCTCGAGGTGGCACTGTTTTATGGACAATAATGACGTGATGTAATTATCACAGGCATAAAACAGCAAAAATTTAATTGGTTTGAATAGCTTTAATCCAGAGCAATTACTGTACGCAATAAAATATAAATGTCACTGTTGATGGTGGATGTGGTGAATAAGCTGTCAGCGATTAAACTATTGATTCTGAATTCACTTAAAAGGATAGTTTTGCGAATATGATTGAGATCGTGAATATGAGCCGGATGCTGAATGATCACCTCCATCAAATCTTATTTAACGAGGAAAAGTATAAAAGCCACTGCTGTGGTCATCACTATCCTCTTGCAATAGGACCGGTTGAATGGCAAAGACTAGTAGTGTTACTAGTCCCTCAAATAATAACTATTGACTGTTTTTTCTGGCAAAAGGATACAGTGAACATCAGGTTGCTTCCATCCTCAAAATTTCAAAGACAAAACAAGGTCAAGCTGTAGACAATGGGAATAACAAAGCTACAGACCAGCTGGATGAGATGACATCAGGTGACCTACAAAAAGAATGGCAAATGGCAGCTAAGGCGAAGTGCTTGGTGAGGATGGTTCAAAACAAGCTCCTAGAGGCAGGGCAAAGCTTAAAAAAAAAAAAAAAAGCCATTCATCAATGAGAAGCAAGGAAGAGCCAGGCTGAGGTTTGCAAGGCCATAAGGATTGGACCATAGAGGACTGGAGCAAGGTCATCTTCTCTGATGAGTACAATTTTCAGCTTTTCCCAAAACCCGGCTATCTAATGGTTAGATGGAGACCTGGAGAGCCCTACAAGCCACCCACTGTGAAATTTGGTGGAGAATCGGTAATGATTTGAGGGTTCTTCAGCAAGGATGAAATCAGGCACATTTGTTTTTATGAAGGCCACAAAAATCAAGTCATTCAGAAGGTTGTCCTGGAAGAAAACTTGCTTCCTTCTGCTCTGACAATGTTCCCCAACTCTGAGGATTGTTTTTTTTTTTTCCCAGCAGGACAATGCTCCATCCCACACAGCCAGGTCAGTCAAGGTGTAATGGAGGGCCACCAGATCAAGACTCCAGCCCAATCGTCAGACCTGAACCCCATATGAAAACCTCTGGAATGCGATCAAGAGGAAAATGGATGGTCACAAGCCATCAAACAAAGCTGAGCTGCTTGAATTTTTGCACCGAGAATGACATAAAGTCCTAAGAGCAATCTGAAAGACTGGTGGAGAGCATGCCAAGATGCATGAAAGCTGTGATAGAAAATCAGGGTTATTCACCTGATTCACCAAATATTGATTTCAGAACTTTTAAGTTAAACATTAGTAACTTCAAATTAGTTCTGCAAATAAGTGCTCTAAATGACAATGCTTGTTTTAAATATGGGAGAAATGTCAGTAGTTCACAGAATAAAACAAAAATGTTCATTTTATTCAAACACATAACTATAAATAGTAATTTTGCAGTGGTCTCTCTTTTTTCCAGAGCTGTATACACAGTGGGCTCAAAACTTATTCGGATTAAAATAATGCATGTCTTATTTAACATTTAATTTTCGTATTGTTAGGTTTTGACAATAAGAACTGATCTTATACTAGTTAAAGTAATGATAAGAGTGTCCATGGTTAATAAAAATAAAACATGGTAAAAAATCTCTGAAAATCTATTTTAATGTACATGTGCCAAGTTTTTCTAAATGCAGTCTTTGTGTTCATGTTGGTTTCTTCTTTATATGGTTTTGACTAATAACTTTAAATGATTCTAACAGAGAAAAATAACTGAGAAGTCTGTGCCAAACACAGAAACACTTGTACATCCAGTGCCAGAACTAAACATTTTCATAATCAAAACCAGAAACTTTTGGCACTTTTTTAGATATATTTTGGATATCAGGCTCTCTCTTTTTTCCATTTTATTTAATGATTGTCTTGTAAAAAGTAATAAAATGCCCTTAGTACATATAAATGTACTGCGCATCTCTCCATTTTACCATTAAATGCATTTTAAAATATAAAGGTAAAAAGTAATTTTACTACTTATATGTACTAATATCAGGAATTATTCATTCATAAATATATTTTGGATTCTTTTTCATCATAATCAAATAATAAAAATTATAATTTTGTAAAAATGTATAATTAATTTATATTTTTCTTCATAATGATCAGGCTGTCAGGAGAGTTGAAATGTAAAAACATGCTTAGCTTATAAGAGATATATTCCAGATTCTAGTCATTGTGTGCATGAATTGCTTGTAATTTAAATAAATTAATAGATAGGATTAAATGTCATTGACCCAAATGCAAAAAAAGAGAGAATCTCTTGAATAATTGGTTTTTAGATGTCAGTTGATTTAATATTTTATCTGTCTACAGAAATTCATACAGTATATTTTAAAGTGTGACTGAATACATTTTGGGAAAACTGTATCTAGAACTTATAGCACAGATACATAATTATGTTTTCTTGTATATATGTATGCATGAGGTGTATGTGTGTAGGAGTAAAGGAGTATTCAGAGTTCATTCAAGTAAACAGCTGAACCAACATGCAATGAGTTTATTTTAACTTCTCTCTATGTGTGTGAGGGAGAGATTTGGCAAGGCCTGTCACATAGATCATGTCAGTTTGACTGAATGGTGAGTGATTGTTGCTTTGAACTTTCTCCACATCCCAGACCTGCAAAACCCTCAATTATTATTAATATTACTCTCTCTCTCAGTCCCTCTCTCTCTCATTTCCTCTCTCTCTCTCATCGACGGAAACGTTTAATAAGCCTGACACTCACTCAGTTGCATAAAGTAGTTTTGCGCACTATGAAGCAAAAGAGCTTGTTTTGAACTCCCACAGAGATTTCACCCACGCTCCAACTCTGACCAAAGCAAAATTCATTCAGAAGTCTTTACTTTCATCTTTGTACATTTATAATTTTGCTGTTTTTGTGTCTTGTTTTTGTATGCTGTGGGGAAGTTTGGACTAGATATCTAAATAGGAACATACCATGTAGATCTATTCTTTTTACCTAATTATAAATATAGATAAGAACCAACCTAAATCTATGGAAATTTGTTCAATAAAAAGTTAATTTCAGATTTTTATCTCACAATTTTTTATTATTTAGAATCTATAGATTTCGCAATTCTGAGGAAAAAAAAGTCAGAATTGTCAGATATAATAAACTCCCAGCTCTGAATTGTGAGGTGTTGACTTTTGAACTGTCACAAAATTGCATGTTCATATCTTATACATTTTAGTTTATATCTGAATTAATAGATAAACTAACAAATCCGAGAGGAAAAGTCAGAATTGTGTCAGGGATATGGAGCTGTCTTGTGTTTCCATCCCTGTTTCTGTTCCTCTGTGCCTGAATATGGTCATGTTCCTGCCCTCGTTTAATCTAATTAGTTGTCCTGTGCACCTGTGTTTCCCTGATTACCCCGTGTATTTAGTTCCGGTTTTGAGCAGTTTTCCTTTGGCGGGTCTACTGGTGTATGTTTGTCTGCTCTAGTCAGGGTTGTGGATTATCCCTTGTGTTTCACTATTAAGGGACGAATTACGTTTACTCCGCATCTCCTGCATGTTTCTACGACAGAAGACCCTCCGTTTTTACTCCCTGATTTTGTTTCTCGTTTTTTCAGTTTTTTGTTTCCATAGTGTTTCCCCATGGATCCCCTGGTCGCAAGGTTCACCTCCCTCACCTGCAAAGACCTTTCCCTATTGAAGTATGAGGTTGAGTTCAGCCAGCACGCCATTTATTGGCGTTTGACAATGCTGCGCTGAACTCGCTGTTCTGGATCAGAGCAAATTACTATTATTAACCTCCCAGACACCCATTGTTTGGAGAGCATCTACCTCCGATCCGGGACACAGCCAAGACCCAATGCCCAGCCCACCATCTCCCCGTGGTGCAGAGCATCAGCCCGAGTCCACCGATGATGGAGAGCCCAAGCCCACCGTGATTGATGTGCCATCGCCGCATGGAGTGGCAAAGCTGAGAATGGGCCCTTTTCACATGTCTGTGATGACGCGTTTCAATGGTCATCATCATCATAAATTCTTTAAAGTTTTTTATATTTAGATTTTTAAAGCCAGAGCTGCATGTGCCATCAGACCAGGTGTGAGAGCCGGCTGCAAAGTACACCATGAGGGAGAATGCTGTGCACAGTGAAATCGCGAAGAGGAGCTCCGCCCACTGCAACATAGCTGAGGGTGAGCTTATTATGGACCTGGGTATAAGGAATGCGGAGGATGATCTTTTTGACTGGGATGCTGACTTGCCCCCTTTTCTCGCCACTTCTCTGGAGCCCTCTGTCACACGTTTCCACATCCTGCCTAGAGAGGGCTCTGGTTTCCACATCTGGCCTAGAGGAGACTCCCGTTCCTGTGTTAAGCTCAGAGAGGGCTCCTGTTTCCAAGCCCAAACAGTGACTATGTTCTTATGGGCATCCCTGAGATCCCGGAGGCTTACAAATACCTGCCCTCCCACCCACTCGTGGCTCCTTCTCCACTGTCGTCTGGCAGCCCCTCTGCTCACCCTCAGCCCTCCATCTGTTCGGTGGGCTTGTTGCGGGTCTGCCAGTCTCCATCGGCGTTATGGCTTGAGAATCCCTCGTCTCCGCCTCCAGCCTCAGAGTCCAGGGCTCCGCATCGGCCCGACGACCCAACAGCTTCACCATGGCTGCTAGCTCCCTTCTCTCCGCCGTGGCCCGGCAGTCCACTGGCTCCACCGGGCTCCCTTGTCCGTTCAGCTCCAGCTTGGTCTGTCGTGTATTTAGTTCCTGGCCTTGGGACTCCACTCCTTTAGCTTCACCTCGTACCTCTGTCACTCCGGCTCCGTCATGCTCCTCCATCTGTCTGGCTCCACCTTGGTCCTCTGATGCTCTGGCTCCACTGTGGCCTCCCGGATCCACGCCTCCGCATCGGTTGCTGGCTCCACCTCGGCCCTCCGGATCCTCCTTGTCCCTCAGGCTCATCAGCTCTCCGTCTTTTGCCTCAGGCTCCTCCACTACCTGCTCTGCCACCATCAGTCAGCCCCCAGGAGTCGTCAGCTCTTACTCCTCCATGGCTCCTCCCTCCGCTGTCTCCACCGTGTGCCGTCATTATGGCTGTGGCCTGGGTCCCACCTGGTGCCGCCTACTTCAAATCCCTCATGTCATCTCCCTGGCTCCTCCTGTTTCCTCCTTGGCTCCTCCCTCTGTCATGATCTCCATGGACTCTGTTCTTCGTCCTTCTCCCGGATGTCCATCCACCTCCTGAGCCTCCTCTTAAGTTCCCACTCATGCCTCCCTCTGTTGTTTCTATGGCGTGAGGACGCGTCTTCCAGGAGAGGAGCAGTATGTCAGGGATGTGGACCTGTCTTGTGTTTCTGCCCTTGTTTCTGTTCCTGTGTGCCCGTATATGGTCATGTTCCTGTCCTCGTTTAGTCTAATTAGTTATCCTGTGAACCTGTGTTCCCATGATTCCTCCGTGTATTTAGTTTCTGTTTTGTGAAGCCTTCGTTTGTCGGGTCTAATCGCGGTGTACGTGTGTCTGCTGTAGTTAGTGTTGTGGATTATCCCTTGTGTTTCACTGCTACAGAAGGATTTACGCTTACTTCGCATCTCCTGTGTGTTTCTACAATAGCATAATATAACAAATTGCAGTTGCAGAATTTTATTTTATTTTATTTTTTCAAATGAAGATATTTGAGGATGTCCCCAAATGAAGGTTTTGTTAGTTTTAGCTGACTTCTGAGGACAAATTTGTCCCCAAAGTACAGCTAAGAACGTACACCCACACACATAAACGCCAATGTATTTCATTTCCAGATAAGGTGAACATACTCTCTACCCTTAGGGTTTGTGGAAGAGATTTTGTCATATACTTTGCAAGCGAATATGTTTTTAGAATGCAATTCAAAGCCTCCATTCGCTCGTCTGGTTTAGAGGGGGCGACTTTCACACACATACACATACACCTCTGTTGTCTCTGATCTTCTGATGTGGAGGAACAGGAAAGGAAGTGCAGTGCGTTATCTGAGACGACGCTATCGAGTTTAACACATGAACACTGCCGTCACATCGCCTCGCTCCCTGTCTCTATTTACACTTCAGCCTCATCAGTGACACAATGAGCGACAGCGAGACGAAGAGACGAGAGAACAAGAACAGAGAGAGAAAAGAGCGAGAGATTTACCTGAGAAGCTATCTGAGATGATTTGAATTGGGACATCATTCTTTATTTATTCAGCTGTGAAGTAAGCAGAGAATAGAGTTTACCTGAGGACACCAATCAGTTTAAATACTGAAGTTTAAATGCCAGCACGAAAAAAGTCAAGAACACACACACACAAGTATACAGACCTACAAAAATGTATCTTAATTAGTATTTTTGTCATGTTTTCCAGAAGAAGAATCCCTATTTGCAAGCATAATTGTAAGATAATAAAACAAGTTTTTAGAGAATATATCTTAAATTAAGTTTACTTCATGTAATAAAAAATCATAATCTAGAATAAACTGAAATGTTAATTTAACATGTACGGTAAAATATTTTATCTAAAATAAAAAAGCTTTTTTTAAAATGTCTTTTCCAATTTTACTTCTCAAGTAATTTTATCTTAATTTACAAATATTTTAATATTATAATCTAAGATAAATTTGAATTTTTAATTTGAACATCTACTGTAAAATGTTTTATCTAAAATAAAATGCATATTTAAAAAAAAATGTCTTATCCAGTTTTACTTCTCAAGTAATTTTATCTTATTTTATTAATATTTTGATATTAAAATCTCAGATACATTTTACATTTTAATGTAACATCTAAGATAAATCATTTAATTTAAAATAAAAATGTACATTTAAAAGAAAGTCATTCAGTTTTACTTTTCAAGTAATTTTATCTTAATTTACTAATATTTTAATACTATAATCTAAGATACATTTTAAAATTTAATTCAACATCTATGATAAAATATTTGATCTAAAATAGTTATCCAATTTTACTTCTCAAGACGTTATCTTATTTTATTAATATTTTGATACAATTTAAGATAAATTTGAAATATCAATTTAACATCTTAAGATCAAATGTTTAATTTGAAATCAAAATGTACATTTAAACAATGTCTTATCCAATTGTGCTTCTCAAGTATCTCAAGTAATTTATATCTTTATTTAATTTTATATATTTTTTTATATTTTTACTTGAAAATATTTTTAAACATTAACCACACCTAAAAATTAAACTTACCTAAAATAATATGATTAACAGGGCCCTGTAAATTGATGCTGAACCCCATGATGCTGAAAACACAGATGAAAATGCTAAAAACATGAACACATGTGAAAAAAAATTCACAATTTAAATTAAGTAGACATGCCTTTTGATTACTAAAATTTGATTTAACAATTAAAACAGATTCCAGAAAAATTTAAATGGCAAAAAACATAATCTAGAAAAATTAATAAAGCAGTAAAAAGCAGAATTTGGGGAAAAAAATTTGATGTTTGTTTGCGTGACACGTTGACATGACACCATTTCCACTGACATTTTTTTTTTTTTATACAGAGATAATTCTATATTCTGTCTCCCAACACTAATGCTTTCTCTATTTTTACATTTTAGTAAGACATTAGTATGTTTATTAGGCCTTTTGGGAACCGCTGACTGATCCACACAATGAATGTGATTTTCAGGTCACACACTACCACGCCTGATTAGCTGGCACAGGTGACCTTGACGTGATGTCTCTATACTGAGGTGTTTAGATGAGACACACATCAGCTGCCAGGACTGTGTGTGTGTGTCTATGTGACAGGCATCCCTCCTTCTTAGCAGTGCAATTTATCACTCACCTGGTGGCCAGACACTCTGTCTGGACAGAGGCATCGGTGACATTGGGCACACACATGGCATCCTTTTTCAGATTTTGAATTTTGAGTGATGGGTTAGTACTGGATTAGTCTATTCAGCATGTTCAGATGTATTCATCTGTTCGGGTGTAACCTCCTGCTTATGTCATTTTCTTTTCTTTTGTGTTATTTTTACTAGCCTATAACTCTCTATGGATCCGTTTAGAAATGCTGGCAGATCCACTCAAATGTATAAAATGAATGTACGAATTGAGTCTATTAGATGATTTTTATCTCCATGTACTCAGAGGAGTCTGCGTGACCTAGAAAAATGACTTGTTGTAAAAGAAATGTTTTCATACATGTCACAAAGATTTGTAACATGTAAACTGTAGGAAAAAAGCTGCTTTTAAAATGAACCTAAAATTTGAAATGAACATTGTTTAATTGACGTACTCATATTTCTGTTTTTGTACATTTAATATAAATCTAGGTGAAATGTGGAGTCTAAGGATATGTTGTTTTAGGAATAGGGAGTTATATCATAATGTTTATATAATTAGGTGTGTTAGATGTAAAAATAGGTGTAAAAACGAATTGCATCACTGGACTTGTTTTGTGTCTCAATATTCACTGATACATGTTGTATTTTGTGTGGCTATAGAAGACCAAACAGAATTCTCCAGCTCTGCAGATATGCATTTTCCTTTAGGTTATAATTTCAAAGAAATAAGATAGAAATCTTGATTTGTCTGCTTCACAGTTCAGCCATCAATACTGTTTATCTGTCTTTCCCCAGTCTCCCTCTCTCGTTCCTTTATGAACCCTGGTCTGTAACAGTCTCTCTCTCCTCAGTAAGTGAGTGAGGGGTAATTACTGTTAGATAAATGCCTGTGACCTGTTTTAATTAGATGCCCAGGGGAGTACTGGATCTGCACCGAGTCCAGACATTCACTGCAGCTAAAATGACCAGACAAATAGGACACATGTACTGCTGAACTCCTCGACAGAGACCTTTAACACCACAGTGTTAAAATAGACCTTTTCTACTGCTTCACCCTGTAGCCATGTTGGAATTATTGTATTTACAGGATGAGCGCACATTAACGGAAACACAAATGCTTACCTCATGATTTGAGGCCGGACTTTTCAAGCTGGGCAAGTCATTTTGAAGAAATCGTGGTAGAAACAATTGATAGGTGATGGTAAATTGGTTTTGGCCACAATTAAGCTGTAATATTCTAATAATACAAAAAGATTAATACTGTTATTCAGCAATGAAATTAATACAATTAAATACAATAAATACAATTATAATGTTACAGAAAATTATCCCTATATATCTATTACCATAAAAAGATACCACAATTAATGATTCCATTGCTTTTATATTTTGAAAATATACAGTATACCCATGTGACTCAAATCTGTTTGTTGGAGGGGAGCACGGGGCACAACCTAACACTTTTTGAATTTCTCATTTTGTGCAATCCACGTGGGATTTAGAGTAGAATTTTTTATCCACATAAATTTCACATTTGTCTAGTACAAAATATTGCTTTGTTTCATAATTAAAGTGTGTATATGTTTTTCGTTATTTACCTCAAAAGAAAGGAAGTGAAATGTGACAACATGCCCCGTAGGTGGGGTACAATTTAACATGTGAGGGGCACGTTGTAACAAGTTTGACAGTGAACACATCGCAAGTATGCTTGAGGCGGCCCTGACCACAACACACAGCTATACAGTATAGTTCAAAACAATGTGCGCAAATGAAGAAATGTTCAGACATTCAGAAAAACACTCCACACACGTCTTTCATAGAATACGCCAAAATGCTTTTCATTCCTCGAAATATTAATTTCTGAACATTAAACGTTGATTGTCAGTCTTTATTCACCTATTTCTTGTGGTTTCTCATTAAAATCCATAAAAATAAATGGTGTAAATTACATGGCTAATGTCATAGAATAGCAAAGTTCAATAACAGCAAGGCAGATTGTAACGCAGTGTTACAACTTTCCCCATCTGCGCAACTGTAATTTAAAACTGGTTAGTTCTGCTGGTCTGCAAAGCATTATTAAACTGTCTAAACCAGGGGTGCCCAACCCTCTTCCTGGAGATCTACCTTCCTGCAGAGTTTAGTTCCAACCCTAATCAAAAGCACCTGTCTGTAATTATCAAGCGCTCCTTCAGATCCTAATTAGTTAGTTCAGGTGTGTTTGATCAGGGTTGGAGCTTAACTCTGCAGGGAGGTAAATCTCCAGGAACAGGGTTGAGCACCCCTAATCTAAACTGGAGATTAAAATAATAGCAGATTGTCACACCCCTGTGGACTGTTTATGTTGGTTTCTCCCTCTTGTGCCCATATTTGGTTGTTCCTGTTTAATGTCCTCATTTAATCATCATTAGTTAACCTTGTATCACCTGTGCCTTAATTATGTTAATCGTAAAGCTGCATTCAGTTCAGTGTCTGTCATCCGGTTTCGTCAATGTATACATGGTTTTACCCTCCTGCTGTGGATTTACCTGTTTTGTATTTACCTGTGGAATATAATAAAGACTTTATCTTTGACCTTTGTCTTTGTTCGCCCCTTCCTCACACGATACGTGACACAGGTTTGTCTCATTTTAAATAAACACTAAAAACTGAGATGAAAATTTCAAACTATTCAAAATTTCAAAATATTCAGCAATATCTTTAAAAGGCTTTTGAATTTTGGCGCACTTTCTGTATAGTGTTGTTATGGCAACTAGTAAATACCGTAAATTTGGTTATGCTAGCATGTGTGGAAATAATTAAACCGCATGTGTTACTGTGAACAGGAATAAAAAGTAATTGGAATTTTACAAGCATAATCCAAACCACTTTTGTTAGTGGTTTAAAATCTAATTACAATCAGATTTTTGTTAATGCACGAACAATCAGATCGAATTTCATTCTATTTTCTATTTACACTAAGTGCAAATAGCAATATATTCTATTTACACTATGTAAAGATAGGATTATTTCCTTTGCAATAATAGTAGTTACATGATGTGTATACTACTTAGTGCAAATAGTGGCAGATATCTCAGTATTGTAGTACATTATAAAACCGTATGCAAAAACATTGTATTGAGTGTAAATTACGATTTTTATTAAACTTATTAATTGGATGCCGCTTTGGGAGAATAAAGCTCCTCCTACCTTAAACGTCTGTCTGCCTGTCTGTCTGAATAAATCTGTCTGTATAAATGCTTTATTTTTCATAAATTTAGCCACTCTATCGAATAAATGCCTGGTGTTGTGTTTGTTTTCTTCTAAAAGAGACAAAAAGTAAGCAGATCTAGCAGTTTTAAAGCTTTTCTGTAAGTAGAAGTACTTTCCCTCCATGCAAGACAAAATACCTCTAGTTTAGTTTACTTCCAGCTATGCTCCATTTTCCGGGCTGCACTGCTCACACTCGTGAGGAGCGCTATTTTCCAATTTTTTATTATTTCCTTTGTTTTTATTGAAAATAAATGCCTTTTCAAAGTGATGTGAGTTCAGCAAAAGGCAGATTGGTACTCGGGTTGATCGCATTAAAAAAATATTGCTACACGCTTTACTACTTACACCACTAGAAGTCCTGCATCTTTTGCAATGTTATCTAACCCTACCACATATTCATGGGCGGAGTAAGCATAAATAGCCTCTGCCAACAAGGCGGGCTATTTGCACTTAGTGTGAAACAGAAAAAGATAATTGTTTTTAACATGTCAAAGCATTTAAAAAATGTGCCACTCATGATGTGAGATGCTGAACAGCAATGAAAAGTGATGCAACGCATCTATATAAAGGCCAACCTTTAAAAAGTATTGTAGACAGAACACAAGAACTTGTCCTGTGTAACATTTACCATGTACTATTGATTAAAATAGAAAAAGTGTTCATTTGGGACAAGAAAATACATGATTTTACTGAAAAACAAGACTAAAGTACTAATTAGGAAAAAGTTTTTGCAATGAGCTGGTCACTCACCGAGAGTGCTGTCAAATCTCTGCAAGTAATGGGCTTTTGGTGCTACTCATGCTGCAGCATTTTCTGTGATTTGGTCACCACTAATTAATAGCACCAACATATTCCATCATTAGCATGATTCTGGGGAGAGCGTTAGTGTATTAGCATTAGTGGTGTAGAGTTCTTGCTGTTATTAACGTATCTGTATACATGCTGTTGTGTGCTTGTTAGTGAGAGTCTGTCGTGGCTAACTGCTGTGTTTTGACAGATTTAGCATCAGTTTTATGATCATGTGAATAAATGTCAGTATGTTGCCCCAGCTATAAATAATGATATTATTGAGTGTAAATGAGTGATTTCAACAAGTCTAAATTGCATTTTATAGAAAAGTTGTGCTGTTGAGTGAGTTTTATGGAGCAAAATCTAGATGCTGACATTTACAGCAGGGAAGAAAAGAGAGAAATAGAGAACACCTCTGTTTGAATGCTGATATGGTAAACTTCCTACTCTTGTATTGTGTATAGACTCAAAGTGAGAGAGACTGCAGTATAATGTTCCTGTTGTTTTATTTAGGAGCTTCGCTAATGGGTTTTAATGATTAGCAGTCAAGAGTAATGCTTTTATAGCCTCATTAACATGTCAGTTAGCCTAGCAATAGCTAACTGCTGTCCTGAGGCTGGTCACTTCAGGAATCAAACTCATGGATGGGAATCATTTCCACTCACACAGACACACTTTTCACAGAGAGGTCAAAGACTAACATTTCGAATAAGTGTTTTCCTGTCAAACTTCAAAATATATAAACGATAAAGCATAATAGAAAAGCATTTCAAATGATTAGCCTAAATAATGGTGTGAAATAAAATGCATGTGTGTTGCTTATTTTGAAGGCAGCACACGAAACATCTAGTTCAAACCTCCTTATAGCATGTGTGTACACACTTACACACACACTGCCTTTGCAATCATGCTGCTTTCGTTGGAAAAAGATATTATGTATATTCTTATTTTTAAAGACCCTGAGAAAGTGTCTTATGCAAAGACTTTTATTTATTTATTTTTTTTTTTATTTATTTGTGCGTCACTTGTTCCCTACAGATTTGAACATTTCCAGTGCTTTATATTATGGTGGGGACTTACTACTGACATCTTTTGTTATTAGGGTCAGTGACAAATGAGAGTTAATGATAAAGAAAATGGAAATATTCAAAAGTATATAGCACTATAAATATTTTAAAACATCGGAAATATAATATTTAAATATTTTAAATATTTTACATTTTCGGAAATGTACTCTTTGTATTAATGTTGGTTTTACATGGATATGCACATGTGGGTATGCACATTTTAATCAAATTATGATTACCAATTTATCTGATATCTAAGATATTTTTAAATTCCTGTTATTTATTTTATTTTTATTTTTATTTTCTTCTCTGGTGGAAATTGGTCTTCCATAGTTTATCTCATGGGGAGTTCTTACTGTTAACTAATTGCTTATTAGCATGAATATTTCCAGCATATTGGCTGTTTATTAGTACTTATAAAGCACATATTAACACCTTATTCTGCATAAGCACATTTTAGATCCCTTAATGCTACACAATGCCTATACTTAAAAACTAACTACTATTAGGAGTTTATTGACACAAAAGACATGGTTAATAGTTATATATATATATTGTACAGTTTTACTCTTTTTGGAGGCAAGATGACACACACAATGATTTACCACAGTGTGCTCTGCAGTGAGAAAATCGATTAAAACGGGCTGTCACTGGTGGCAGCTGCATTTAAAAAGTCTAAAGGTTAAAGTGACAATTAAGTAGTGGATGTTACATCGCCACTCCCCTTAAGATGGAGAGTTGTTTGGCTTAGTTGCGAGGAGTGAGAGGAATCACACATGCACATTCTCACCCAACTTCACTTTAACGCCGAGCACATATGCAAGCAACGGGCCTCCACGCAGCAGGTTATGCACTATAACCCACCCCCGTGCATATTGAAACTTGGCAACCCTGGCATTCAGCGAAGCCCATTACAGTCATTAGTTTGCTGTTTGTCTCCGTGCATTACACACAACAGTGACGTGCCATTTATTGAATGGCTTTTGCTGCTGGGTGAAAAAAGAGCACCAGGGAAAGAAAGCCATTACAAACAAGCGCGTGATTTATGAAATCAATCTCCCGCGCAGTCAGTGCCCCTCATTGTGTATGCGTGCTGCGAGACAGACACAAACTACACACCTTATGCAAAAGAAAAATAGCCTTCGAGTTAAACAACGACCGAGAGAGAAGGAAAAGACCTGCGCGTAATCAGCTCCTGAAATTAAACATCAAAAATACCGAAATTATTGTGTGTGGCAAAGCGATTTGTCTGCAATTAGGTGACTTGCACATCAGTCAGAGTGCAGAGAAGGGGAACAGAACGTTAATGGAATGGCAGAGGCCATTAAGACATTTTAAAATACAGCCCCGACCCGACGTTTAAAAAAACATGCGGAATTAATAAGCAGGTCGGCGTTAACAAGAGCCGCGGTAATTTGTCCCCTGCGACTTCATTTGCTAGTGAGCCATATTGAGGGTTTTTAAAGAGGTCGTTGTTTTTGTTTATTGTCTCTACGGAGGCATTTATTGAGGCGAGAGGGAAATAGAGAGAGAGAGAGCGCGCGCGCGGGAAGGGAAAGACAATGAAACGCCAAGAGAAAAGGGTGATCAAAGTGCCAAATTGAAAGACGCCGAGTGATTGAAGGCGGATAAAGGGATGCATGAGGAAAAAGCCGCTTCTCCGATCGGCCTGTAGAGGTGTGATGCGAGCGTGTGTGACGTGACATTTATAAACACAGAAGTAATGAGTAACCATCACACTCTCTTTCGGGAGGTGATAACATTTCGTATGTATCTGTGTGTGAGAGAGAGTGAGTGAGTGAGGAAGGCTGGCCCTTTGCTTTGGCCTACAGGTCTTATTGGCGCTGTAATTTAGTGTGACGGACCTCAGCTCGGGTGATAAAGTGTGACACACAAAGTGTGTGCGCACGCGCGTGTGTGCTCCGGATTGCCGACGCTGCATAATTGCGCAGCAGTGTGGATAATGAATTAGGCAGTGCTGTGAATGATATGTGCTGTATATTATAGAGATGGACTTAAATGTCTCTATCTATCTGCAACGTCTCAACTCTCTGGCAAACTGCCTTTCTCACCTTTTTCAACCCCTCTCTCTCTCTTTTTTCGTAGTTCTTGTTTCCTCAAAAAACCCTAGAAAACTTAGTTTAAAATGTCAGTATAAAAAGTCCCGTGGGTTCCATTAATTTATTGTCATGAAAGAATACCACTGCCATTACTCTTGTATTTATAGGCATAGCTCTCCTCACACACATCACAGGTTTGCTGGACTTATTATCACATCCCTGAACTTTTGAAAGTTAATTTGACATGCCCTTTAATGTCTTCTGGTAGAGTGCTGTACTTCTACATCCTTTCTGCATGTTACCGTGCTGCGTTTGTTGCCAAGTCGCTACTCCTCTTCATTTCCTCCAGTGTTGTTCGAGTGTCTTCCATGTAGTTCCAGAAGAGAGTGGGCGGCACTCAAGATGATGACATGAAGTTAAATGGAATGCTGTAAAGCCTGGTTTGATGTGTTGCAATAATGAAAATAAGCTTAATATTACTAAATATTTTAAAATTAAAAAAGAGGTATTATACACTTAAAAATAAATATTCTTTACTGGCATTGATGGTTCACTGAAGAACATTTAACATCCTTGCAGCCTTTCCATCGCACAAAAGGGTTTTTTTTAATAGTGGAAGAAAAAAAAATTCTTTTGGAACCTTTATTTTTAGGTATTTTAGGTATTCATTTATTTTTAGTTGTAGGTCAAGTCAAGTGATGCAAGCATTGCTAGGAAAGAATGATTTAGTCTGCATAATAACAGTACATTATAAAAGAATATATGTTTTCTTGTAAGATGTGGATGTTCATAAAAGAACCAGCCTGCAGGATGCTCAGACTGAAGCCAAGATTTAAATTTTGCTCAAAATGATGTGCTGATAAAATTTTCATGTAGCAATGTATTCTAAGTCAATTTTATAAGCTCTGAGGATATTTTTAAAATTGCCAGATAGCTACATTTCAGCATCAAGTACAGCAGGCTGGAATCAAATTCAGGCATACTATCTTTTTTTTCTCCCTCTTTGCTGTGAGGACAGAGTAGTGCAAAACTGCAAAATCAGCTCCAAGTCACACCAAGTAAAGAGTAAACTGAGCTTACTGGTTTATTGAAAGTGAGACTCAAGCCTTCCTCTGGCTCAGCGTGGGATTTCAGCCTTAGTTTGTTTCGAGGTCCACCATCTGCTTTTTATTTTGGTCATTTGTTTGACTTTTTCAAAACTGTTGACAATATAAATAACAACAGATATTGTGTAAAACACACCAATCTTTCTGGGAAATGTCCCATGCAGTATTTCTCATTTTGTTGATTGTCTTAATATAAAGTTTGAACTGAGTGCAGGTCATTCCTGTTTCTTAATATTATCATCTTATTTCTTACTTCTTTCAAACCTTAAATGAATAACTCAGGTCTTTTGTGAACTAGAACATCATCATTCAATCATTCCCCTTTTTTCTGATCTGATGACAAAGCTGTTGACAAACAAAATATTGATTTTGGAGATGAAAACGAAAATGATTGCGATTAATGTATTCGCCAATATGGATCCCCAATATGAGCCAGATGCTTAATGTACATGAATGTAAGTGATGATGGTGGTAATGCAGTTGCTCAAAATGCCCTTCCAAGTTCTAACAGATAGCAAAATATGTTACTATTACTTTGTAATTGTTATTAAAATACCAGGACATTTTTATACTAGTCATAATATTACAAGGTATATCAATATCAAGTGATCATATTTGGTTATTATTAATAATATTATTTTCAGTGTTGTTGTCCTCAGTTTCACTTTAACACAAAAATCTGCATCAAAAATCTAAATTATTTAGAAAATATATTTTAAAATGTGAATTTGCAATCTGTCAATCTCTCACTGGCCATTGAGCAAATTTAGCTCTTTATTTCCATCCTGTTAGACATTATTTTCTGTAACTAGCAATCAATAAGTTAATATCTAAAATTTAAGAGCATTTTAGATCTTTGTTAGGCATCATTTTATAATCAGTTCTGTTAAGGGAGCAAGGGATGGGTCAACAGTGTAATTATAAATGTAATTACAGAAATTAATAACAGATGTAATTACATATAGGTATTTTTAAAAATATAAGTACAATGTAAAAACATGTACACTGTAAAAAGTGTAAAACTGTATTTTAGCTTAAAATAATTTGTTACCCTGCTGCCTTAAAATTTTAAGTTCAGTCAACTAAAATAAGTTTAGAAATGTTAAGTTGTTCTAAGTAACAACTTAGATATTTGTGTTTGCTAAACTTAACAGATGGGTAAGTAACCCAGCTGCCTTAAAATTTTAAGTTGATTCAACTCAAATATCTAAGTTGTCACTTAGTATAATTTAACATTTCACGTTGAATAAACTTTTTTTGAGTTGACTGAACTTAAAATTTTAAGGCAGCCAGGTTACAAATTATTTTAAGTTGACTCAACAAATTGTTTTATACAGTGTATGTACACAGTAAGTGCATTATACCAAATGAATAATTTAAATGTGAGTACATTGTAGTTAAGGCCACCTAATATAAAGTGGGACCCAAAATACATTTTAAATGTAAGCGTTCAAAACATATTGCTCAACAGGTCTGACCCATCTTCATATGGACTTTTTTTATTTATTAATATTACTAAATTTAAATACTAGATTATTTCCAGAAAAAAGTGGAACAGATTTACCCTAATTGAAATTGCAAGGTGCTGGACGACTGTTCTTGATGTTTTTAACACACATTCTATCTCCTCCTCACAATCCTCACAAAAAAATGTATGATCTAAATCTATATGCTGTCAGGCTCTTTGAAGGAGGTGACTATGAGATTTTACCCATCATGCCAAGTGGTGTTGTGATTGGTTTCTAAATGGAAGTTGTTTCAAGGCCAATTAACCAGCTACTGAAATTAATCTCTCTACAGCAGTTATAAATTAAAGTTCTTCACTGCTGGCCAAACACTGCTGCAGGGAATGAAGAAAAACTGGTGAAAATTAGGGGAATGGAAGATGGAGGAAATAAAGGCAAACTTATTATAAAGGTGGGCTAGATGAAAGGAAAAAGACAGAGCACAATCTGAAATATGGAGAGAGTCACATAGTTTAAAAAGGCATGACGGAAAGTCAACTGTGTACCTACTTCACCATATTTTGGGGACAACTTTGTACCCAGTAAATTTGTACTTATTTTGGGGGTGTCCAAATGATATAAAAATTAAGTAAATAAGATTAAAAATAACTATAAAATTCTGTTAGAGTGGGGTTATGGTATTTACAACTATAACTGTATATAAAAACAATAGTCCGTGCAATCTTGCTATTAATATATTTTAGATTTATATTTAAAATGTGCAGAGTACTAAAGGAAAAAAATACTTTTCTGAAATGCTATGCCAAAAACTTAAGGAAGCATATTTATACCTTTTAGAGAGAGAGAGTGTGTAATTGCAACTTTATATCTCATAACTAAGGTGACCATTGCTTCTACTAAAATTTAAAGTCCTCTATCCATAATACTGCTTTTTATATTGAAGTCATCTCATCTGAATCAGGAGAAAAATATTATAGATTACTAATAGATTATTGTGACGTTTTTATCATCTCTCATACTGATGGCACCCATTCAGTGCAGAAAATCAAATTGGTGAGCCAGTGATGTACTGCTACATTTCTCCAAATATGTTCTGATGAAGAAACAATGTTGGAATGCCTGAGGGTGACTAAATTCTCAGACTAAATTTTCATTTTAGGTTAAGTATTCTTTTAACAATTTATGCTAAGGCAAAATTCTAAGAAAGCCCATCTACAAATTTTATAATAAAAAATGTATAAATGCAACTTTATATCTCATAATTGTGACTATATTTCTTAGAATAGCAACTTTATTTCTCATAAATGTGACTTTTCATCCTGCAGTGTGACTGGGTCATTCTATAATTGTGGGTACATCTCATGTCTGTGAAGTACTTTTTTAATATATTTTCATTATTATAAAGCCCTGAGGCTTAATTTTCTAGTACACAATTATATTTTTCCCAATTACACTACTATATTTTGAAGAAGTCATATCTTTTGTTCAAAAATGATGTTCATATCATATACAACCCTGGTATTCTCCTCTGCTTATTCTATGCTGTGTTTAAGCATGAACATGACCTCAAATATAAATTAATTTCAAAGTTTTGCCTTCAGTTAGATTAGGTTATCAAGTCATTGGTAGATTTCTAAACATACCATACGCTCAGTAGTTCTAGGCTTCCATGTTGCGTATAGGTCCAAAACACTAAAATGTCAACTAAGTTACCTGTCAACTGTGTTACTCAGTAAAGGTAACATGGTGGACAGTAGCAAACATAGATGGTATTTTATGCACATATTCCTACAGATCACCTTTATTTACAGTCATGGCCAAAAATATCGGCACCCTTGCAATTCTGTCAGAAAATGCAATACTTATCTCAGAAAATTGTTCCAATTGCACATGTTTTGGTATTCACATGCTTATATTTTTGTTTCCACTGCAACAACAAAAAAAAAAAAAAAGAGAAGAAAAGTCAAACTTCATAAAATTTCACACAGAACTCAAAAATGGACTGGACAAAATTATTGGCACCTTGTCAAAAATTGTAAGAAATAATTGCTTTTCAAGCATGTGATGCTCCTGTAATTTGTATTTAGACAAACCTGTGGCAAGTAACAGGTGTGGGCAATATAGTAATCACACTTGCAAACAGTTAAAATGGAGAAAAGTTGACTCAACCTTTGTGTTGTGTCACACTGAGCATGGAGAAAAGAAAGAAGTGTAAAGAGTTGGGTGTGAATTTGAAAGAAAAAAATGTCGAAAAACATGGACAATCTCAAGACTACAAGTCCATCTCCAGAGATCTTAATGTTCCTGTGTCCACTGTGCGCAATATCATCAAGAGGTTGTAGCTAACTGTATGTAACTTCCCTGGACGTGGACGGAAGAGCAAAATTAATTTAAAAAATTACAACGAAGGATTGTTCGAATTGTGGATAAAGAACCCTGATTAACTTCCAAACAAATTCAAGCTGATCTGCAGACACAGGGTACAACAGTGTCAGCTTGCACGATCCATCGAAAAGGGACGCTAAGGTAGGAGACCCAGCAGGACACCACTGCTGACACAAAGGCATAAAAAAGTAAGAATGGAGTTTGCCAAACTTATGTGACAAAACCACAATCCTTCTGGGAGAACGTACTGTGGACACAGATGAGACAAATGTACAGCTTTTTGGTAAATGACATCACTGTTTACAGAAAAAGAAATGAGGTCTTCAAAGAAAAGATCACAGTCCCTACAGTCAAACATGGTGGAGGTTCAAAGATGTTTGGGGTTGCTTTGCTGCTTCTGGCACTGGATGCCTTGACTGTCTGAACGGTATCATGAAATCTGATGATTACCAAAGAATTTTGGGGTGCAACGTAGTGGCCAGTGTCAGAAAGCTGCGCCTCCACCAGAGGTCATGGTCTTCCAGCAGGACAATGACCTGAAACACACTTCAAAAAGCACTCAGAAATGGTTACAAACAAAGCGCTGGAGAGTTCTGAAATGGCCAGCATTTTGTCCAGTGCATTTTTTGGGTTCTGTGTGGAATTGTATCAGATTTGACTTTTCTTCTCTGTTTTTTTGTGCTGTTCCAATGCAAACAAAAAAATAAAAAAATAAACATGTGAGTACCAAAACATTTGCAACTGCAACAATTTTCTGAGAGAAGGGTTGCATTTTCTGACAGAATTGCAAGAGTGCCGATATTTTTGGCCATGACTGTATATAGCACTTTATACAATATAGATTGTTTCAAAGCAGCTATGTAAGGTCAGATTTTTGGGAAAAAAGAAAACTCTTTTCTTCACATTGTCAATTCTAAATGTATCTGTAATTATAGAATGACCTGATGACATCTTGCAGTTTCACTATTTCTTAAAATTGAGACTTCTCAGAGTTAATTTTTATTTTTATTTTTCATAAACATAACTATATCTTACATTGTGACTATATCAAATACTGCAACTTTATTTATTGTAATTGTAACTTTAAAAGTGCAATTTTTTACAATACGTTTTTTTAATCTCACGGTCACCTTTTTTATATTTCACTCTCGGACAGGAACAGGCTTCTGTGGAAATCACCCATTCACATGTTTAAATTTGCTCAGTCCAAATGAGAATCAGCTTTATTAAGAATTTTTAAGTCAGTGTTTGAACACAACATTTTTTCCTCATTAGTAATGTCTTATCTCACCTAGAAAGTCACTGAAGCTCTTTAAATTAAAAAATGTGCATGACACCACTGCTACCAGCCAATCCAATAAGCCAGGCCTCACAGCACTACTCCAGTGTGTGTGTGTGTGTGTGTGTGTGTGTGTGTTTCCTGGTGCTTCACATCTGACTTTTTCCACTTAAAATGAGTGTGGTGTGTAACATTAGTTTTGTGTGTGTCTGCTTTGTTGTAGCGGCAGGTGCTATGGGAAAGTTTTGGCCTCTGAGGAAAATAAAAACTCTGCAGGGATCCTAGTGAGAGCCGTGTGTGTGTGCGTCTATCAGGAGAGTGTGAAGGAGACTATTGTCTATTAATTTTCAGCGGAGTGAATCTAATCTATGTGGCTGATTTTCTTTAAGATCCAGACACGCTCCCGCAGTCACACAGCGTGAGACAGGAGTGTAAACAACGCACATATGCTAATGTATGATAGTTAGTTAAAAACGTGTGGATGTCTTCCTGTGCATGAGTTCAACATGTATGTGTGTGAGTGTGGTGTGTAGCCCTTTTTTTCCTGAAAGGCTTTGCAAGCCTCTGAGCTGAATGCTAACTGCCTTGCCTGGGGCACAACAGGCTACTACAACCTACACACACAGACACACTCTTGCAGGGTTAAGCACTGGTGAAGCTCTAGAGCCCCACTTTCATATATTTTGCAACAGAGGTTAGCTTCGGAGACACTGTGTGTGTGCATGTGTTTTTGTGTGTTAAAAACTGTTATTTGTTTGATCACAGAAAAAAAAACTGTAATAACTGATTATTGGATATTATTGTGCACAACTGCAAAGTTCTATTTAATCTTTGACAGACATTTGATTTTACTGTGTGAAACCATGCTGAGCCAAATTTGAAACTATTTGTTTTGAATTGTCCCGTAACTGATTGCGACAGACCAAGTTTGAATAATTGCAATTAAGTACAAATAAGACTTGAGAGCTACTGCGGAGGGCAACAATTTTTCATTTCTTCTTTTAGAAAATTATGGAAGTCCTTTTTCATTTTTAATTGTGAGATGAAATAAAGGTGGAAACAGGCCCTTTTAGAATATAATGGACTGCACGGATGATGTTCAGTTGTAGTGAATCAGTTTAGACATGGTTCAAATAAATGATTCAGTAGTTCACTTGCGTTTCGCCAGGTGTATTGCATCTTTTTTTCTGAATAAAAATTTAAATGTTTTAATATAGTTTATTTCTGTGATGACAAAGTTGAATTTTCAGCATCATTACTCCAGTCTTCAGTGTCACTTGATCCTTCAGAAATCATTCTAATAGGCTGATTTGGTGCTCAAGAAATATTTCTTGTTATTATAAATGTTGAAAACAGTTGGGCTGTTTTTTTTTTTTTTGTTGTTTTGAACTGTGATTTGAAGTATGATTATAGTTTGATTTATTACTATGAACTATGATAAATAGAACAAATTTATTTGGTTATTTTTTATATCAATGTTTACTTTATTTATTTATTTATTGTCTGATTGACTTTTGAATTGTAGTGTGTATTCCTCAGTTCTCTATTTATTTTATTTTAGTTTTTATATTATTCTATGCATCACTATTTTATAAATGAGTCTGTATATATTTTCTATATACACAAACACACCTAGAAAGTATTTTGTGTGTATAGAAAATATCACTATTTTCATAGTATAAAATAATACTAAAAAAGCAGCCTGGGCATTCTGTAATTTTTTTTATTTATTTATTTATTTTATTTTATTATATATATATTTACTTTGTATTTACTATAATACTATGGAGGGCCAAATTACTCAAAATTAAATAATTAAATAAATGTTGAAATATATAAATAAATCGTAAATGCATCATTTAATTATTGAAAGTATAAATAAATGTATAAATATTTATTTATTTATTTATTTATTTAAATATGTATTTATTTAACTTTTTATTTATTTATTTATTTATTTAAATATTTATTTATTTATTTGTTTATTTATTCATTTATTTATTTATTTACGCATTTATTTCTGCATTTATTTATTGCCTCCACATTTCATTTTGAGATTTGCGGTTGTCGGCACGTCACTCAACAATAGTGGGCGTCACCTTTCCAGCTCGATTACTTCAAGTACTGTGGTCTTTCTAGTTCAGGCGCTTTTTTCATGTTTTTCGCATCACAAACTATAGCTGATCGACGATGATACAGTAAAATATCTGTCGTTGACTCTTGCAGATGAAGTGACATAACATCTGACGCACGAAAGCCATTAGCACACGCCACAATGGTCAGTGGCACAACCACTGACACTTCCGGGTTTCACTGACATGTATCAGCAGAGTGGCATGTGCCACTGACGCTCTTACTGAACATGTTAACACACACACACTTAACTGCACAAGGATATTTCATTGATGACGCGTTTCTACCAAATGTAGGATTAGTTACATCGCGGAATTGATTTGTATGTATTTGCTTGTGTGACGTGCCGATGGATTGTGTCAGTGTCGCGGAATGTCACCGTATGTGGTGGCAACACAAGGAAACACAGGGAATCAATCTATCATGGGTCACTACGAATACCACATTCGCATCCGTTATTGTAAACTTTGATCCTGACTTGACACCTACCGGCGTGCATGCAATTGATCTCATCAATGGCTTTAATATTTAAAAATATATATTTGATAGAATTATGCAATATGAAATGAAACCATCTTATAACAATGTGATTTTTTTATTGAAGTATCTGTCAAAACATTCAGGTAAACAAAGGGAGACAAGACAAATATTAAACACACGAAGAAGCCTAAGTTGTTGTACAAATTAACTGCGCGACGCAATGAAAATGTTGGACAGAAACCGAAACGTGTCATCAATGAAATCCCGTTCTGC
>JAHKKF010503639.1:0-17821 GCA_019740295.1 Labeo calbasu
TTTATTTATTTATTTATTTACGACAGCATTGATGACAGTTGCAATTCTAAATATATCTTTAAAGTATATACACATCTGGAATAAATTGGCCAATAGTAATAACAATAATAACAACAATTCTAACTTAATATATTTTTCCAATAGCCCAAACAGTCTACAAATTTTATCTTTATTTATTTATTTATTTATTTATTTATTTATTTATTTATTTATTTATATTCTAAGGCAACACTAATTACAGTTGTATTTCCAGATATATCTTTCAAATACAACCATTCTGAATAAATTTATCAACAATAATAATAATAATAATAATAATTTTTACCTTTATATTTTGCAGATTTTTTTTTTAATACAACATTAATGGCAGTTGCAATTCTAATGTATCATATACATATTTATTTACTTTAAAATAAATGTTTAGTGTAAATATAGTACATATTTTAAGTAAATTTAGTACTACTACTGCTTCCAATAACGATATCAAAATGAAACACCTCAGAACTGTAATTTGTCAATAAAAATCCATCTCTTGCTTACGTCACGGATGTTGCTCTGTCTCAACCTTTGTGTCTTGCTATAATGATATCCAGTGGAGTCTCAGCAGTCGTGTGTCCTCTGGCTGTGGGGGATTTGAAACGCTTCACATTTATTGATCAGAAACGTCCCTTCTGTCCACAGGTCTAGACTACAGTCATTTTATTTCCCCTTGGGGGTGAAAAGGAAATATCAATTCAAGGACTGCAATAGGTTTAAAGATACCTAAAGTTTATTTGCACATTCTATTCATGTTCAACATGGTTTTGATGGTTCTGTATTGATCCAGTGACCCCTGAAAGTATTGAGAAACATAGAGTAAACTTTAAAATGTATGAATTTAATTTTGTTATTTAATGTACTGAAAATGCAATGAGTAAAATGTGTAGTAGGAACAGCTTATTTAGAAAATAGTCACTCACATGAAATGACAGCTCACTTTCTGAACATGCTTCCTTTGCGCATTCTCTCTCTCTTTCCATGAAAGAAAAGCTCATTGTAAAGGAAATGCCAAGCGATCACCTCCTCTCCGTATTCTCCTCAGAGGACGGCTAGCCTCTGCTCTCTTCCTTTCGTCCAGCTCGGCACATCACAAACACCATGAGCAGCGGCAACGTGATCCTACGCATTATTTTTTAAAAATACATACCAGAGAGCAGAGCGCACAAGGAAGTCATTTACTCTGAGCGTCTGAGCTGGACTCACTGATGTCTGCTGGACCCCTCGAGTGATTTGCTTTCTCCAATTTCTCTCTCTCTCTTTCACTCTCATTCTTTCTCTCGCTCTGTCTCCATTTCGTTTGATTCTTGCCATGTGTGAGCTCTGACACCTTCCTACATGAGAACAGCTGGAGAAAAAACTGAAGCCTCCCTTTTCAGATGCTGTGATTTACAGCCACAAGCGCTGGAAAAAAAAAAATAGTGAAACAGCGTTCGTGCAACATGTCATGTCGTCTACGGAAGATGTGATGAAATTCGAATTGAGGTGCCGATGATTGTCTAGCAGGTTTAATCTTGTCATCTTTCAGTGGATATGTAGTTGAGATTATATAGTCTAGCAGTTTTAGCTGTGCTCGTTGAGCCAAACATAATTTTTCTTTCACTCGTACTTAGAGTAGGTATTTGAACAAACCTCTAACCATAAGAAATGAAACTTCAGTCCCGCAATGTTTGCGCTACGGACATGACGATACCTCAAACCATACCACTTGTCAAAAAGAAAGTTTATGATTTGTGCTTGGCAGATGATGAAACTAGCAAAAGAAAGTCTCATTTAAGGTGGGACGGGAGTCATGCTTAGAAATAATTCAAATACTCAGAGGCAGACTGGACTCTTTGGACTTTTGCTAGTAGTCAACCACCTACCAACCATCCGAACTCCCTTGCAGCTGCAGTGCAACATGCTGAAAAACAACCCATGGGACCAGTGCAGGGTCCTGGCAACACTCTGGTATTCTGGTGGTCCTAAACTCACCACTCCGAGTGGGATTTGTGTCAACCGAGCTTGCTAACAAGGACTCTAAAGGCCTCAGCCTTTAGCATCAGTCACTAGTGTGCTCTTTGAGGTCAGATAAGTGAGGTTTACCTGCACAGCTTCTACTAGCTGGCTGTTGTACTCATCTCCCTAAACCGTATTCCCATCTGGATCACAATTTACCTGATCCTACTGGCACCGTTCCAAGTGGGATTCAAACCAGTGTTAACCGGCATAGGAGGCAAGTACATCAACATGGACTTACTTAAAGAATAGTGCACCACTTAAAGTCAGGGAGGTGAGGTTTACCTGTGCAGTTCTAACTTGCTGGCTCCCTGTCATACTCCCCTCCCAAAAAACTTACTCCCATCCGGGTCACGGCACCAATTTAACTGGTCCTACTCGTGCTGTTTCAAAGTGGGACTCAATCAGGGTTTCGCTGTTCCTAGCATCAGCCATGACAGGAGACAGGTGTCTAACAAGAACTCAGATGAATGCAGTTTCTAGTGTGGCACTTGAGGCCAGGGAAGTTAGGTTTACCTGCACAAGTCGAACTTGCTGGCCCTCTGTTATAGTCTCAGCCTTAGACGTCACTTCCACGGACCGTTGGCTGAACATCTGATGCATATGGCACACAAAATTGGAAACACTTCAGGAGTTTACGAAGTATGTAAAATTCACGGTGTAGACTTTAATATACCTCTAAGAGTTTTACACATCAGTCTGTTATTGTGGGGACATTTCCATGCCCCTTAACATGATGCGGCACAAAACGAAACATGATTGGTTGCTTTACCTGTCAGCCATATGTCCTCTTAGGCGGTGCTTGGCCATTCAAAGCGACCAAGGTTCCCAGACCTTCTGCCGCCAGTCTGCAGGTCTGGCTACTCGAGACTACCTCTGTTATACTCATCTCCCTAAACCTTACTCCCACTCGGGTCACTGCACCAATTTAACTGACCCTGCTCAAACTGTTCCAAGTGGAATTAAACTAGGATAGGTGACGGATAGCTAATGAGGATGCAAATGACTGCAGCTTCTAGTGTGCCTCTTGAGGCAAGGGAAGTGAGGTTTACCTCCACAGCTCTTACTAGGCGGCCTCCATTAGAGTCTCCCCTTAAACGTCACTCTCATCCAGGTCACGGCATCCAATGTAACTGGTTTTACCATTC
The DNA here is from genome assembly GCA_019740295.1 of Labeo calbasu. Classification (NCBI taxonomy): domain Eukaryota; kingdom Metazoa; phylum Chordata; class Actinopteri; order Cypriniformes; family Cyprinidae; genus Labeo; species Labeo calbasu. The sequence continues at coordinate 3,183 of JAHKKF010503639.1, forward strand.
TTGATTGGAACCAACATCAACCGGATTGGTGGCATGAGCGCTAATAACCACTCTAAAGACTGCAGTGTGCCTCTTGAAGTCAGTTACACTTATCTGCACAGCTTTTAGTAGCTGCTCTCTGTTATACTCATCCCCCCAAACCTCACTTTCAGCTGATCCCAGCAGCAATTTAGCCAGTCCTTCTCCACTCCAAATGGGACCAATGTTAATAAGCATGGAAGTTGTGTGCACTAACAAGGACTCTGAAGGCCTCAGCCACTAACATGGGGGTCTCTAACCCTGCTTCTGGAGAGCTACCATCCTGCAGATTTCAGCTCCAACCTCAATCAAATACACATGAACCAGATAATAAAGTTTTTTAGGGTTACTTGATAATTACAGGCAGGTGTGTTGGAGCTTGGATTAAACTGAAGTCTGACTGTTAGTAGCTCTCCAGGAGAAGGGTTGGCGATCCCTGAACCAGCCCCATTTGCTAGGTCTAGTTGTTTAATATTGCATGGCCTTTTTGCAGATAGTAGCAAGATGAAAGTGGCCAACAAGATTAGAAAATGTCACTGGATTTGACCTTGGATTTGACACCACAGCTCATGTATTGTAGCTGCTAGACCACAACTTAATCAAAAGCGTATTCACATTTGGAATGAAACACTGTATGCTCATTTGCATTTTTAATTAAAATTAAGGAAAACAAATAGATAGAGCCTTGTTTCATAATAACGCACATCCTTTTGCGACTCAAAAGAGCAGATCTACTTAAAACTGTCTTGCTGCTGTCCTTTGTTCCCTCAGGACAGTAATTGCCTGTGTTGTCCTAAGGGACTGTGTTTATCTGTGCTCTTAAAATTCAGTCATTGTCTGATTCTCAGTTCCACTGAAAAATGAGCTGGCATCCTAAACTGACGTTGTGCCGATGGACGTTCCACCTCAATTTATCTTTAAGAGAAAGGACACTGAGAGAAGAGTCAGGTTTCAAGCATTCTGGCTGGCGGCTGCATCTAGCTCAGTAGCCGTGCTCAAGCTGAAAATGTGAAAGAAATCCATTACGGCAAGGTTTAGGAACAGTAAGATGCGTAGCATTAACGCTGACAGTTTGAAGAGTCCCTTCAGTCTCATTTGAGAGGGTTCAAAGACTATAGCCAGTGGTGTCACTAAAGCTCTTGATGATGCAGACACGAGTTTAGAGTGTTTAAATGTCAAAATGAAATGGATAATCCCATTTTTCTTGCTGTGTGTTTATTTGAGCAGCCTGACCAGGTTTGAGCAAGGCTATTTGTTTCTCTGACCAGATTAAGCGAAGACCTGTTAGCTCTGCTATCTTTGCAAATTCCTATTAGTGTTACTAGTTCAAGTAGAAACTAGTAAAATTTTGTCACTTACAAATTTCTCGAGGTGAATTTTTATAAAATTAGATAATTTGAGTTTACCTGTTCAGTATTAACAATATAAGTAAAAGTTATGTATTGCACATGTAATAACTGTATAATTACTCGTTAATAAAGCATGAATAAGCATAATATAACCCTAAAAAGTAATTAACCTATAATATTCAATAGAAATGTGAATCTTTTTTTTGTTTGTTTTGTTTTACCAACCTGCTAAACAACATGTAAAATTGTTAATCTTGATAATAAACATGGTAAAAAAAAATATTTTTATTGATTAGAAACAACAGTAAAAGTGATGTTTTTAGGAACTTTACGTTAGATACATTTCATCAGGGAGTTAATCACATAATCTAAGTGTCTTGAAGTCTACTGCAAGAAAAGAAGTGGATAATGCAAATCCAACAGACATCACATGAGAAATAGAACTGGTCTTCTCTTTTCTCACCTCTCTCTGTGTGGTTTGCATGTGTGTGCGTGTGCGTGACTGATACTGGCTCTCTCGGGAGTCTCCATGCTGAACTTGAGCAATTTCAAACATTAATTACTTAAGTGCTGTTCCCTAAGGGCTGGAGTCTCACTCCGCTATTTGTTTTCCTTTCCAATGCACTCTCTCTTTCTTTCTCTCTCTCTCTCTCTCTGTGTGTGTGTGTCACTCTCCTTCACTGTTTCTGATGTTAGGTGCCACCATGACCTGTGGTATACCCACAATCCCTTGCTTTCATGGAAATAAGCACTGTTATTAGTAATTAAAAGTATTTACTATAATTATCTAGTCAGTGTTGATGTGTTGAGGAAAAATATGTTTACATTTTACCAAAAATGGGGAAGCAGTAAGAGAAAAGTCAGTTAGTGGCAAATTATTAGACTGCAAGTATTAATATTAGGCAAGTTCGAGCTCCTTCCATGCCACCCCATTAAAAAAAAAACAAAAAAAAAAAACACACACTTTTTTTTGTCATTTTTACAGCTAGACAGTGCTCATCTACATGTACTTTCATTATGCATATGAGCAACTCAGGGATATCTGAAAATTAGTAGTCATAAGATTGTGGATCAGCATCAGATATAAAATTATAGTGAGCTGAAGTAGTTATTTTCCCCACTGAAACAACTTTGTCTTTGTGAAACACAAAACAGTAAAAGCACTGTGAACGTGTAATAGCTTTGGTCATTGCTCACTTTTTACATGTTCTGATTGCATTTAGATAATCATGCTGAATATAACAAAATTAGACAAATTCTAGCAAGGATGTCAATAATATTAGGAGCCATAAAAGCTGCATATTAAAGATAATACAAAAATATGGCATTTCCCTTGACTGTACATAAAGAGTTACGGGAAATAATCATGCATTTGTGGCATTAATAACCAAAAATCAGGTTATGTTGACAAGCCAGTGGGCAGGGGTAGTTGAATACTGATGGATTTGACCATTTCAGTCATGTGGTTAGTGGTGATATGCAATCATTCAATTATTTCTATGTTCAATTAATCTTTGCTTTATGAAAATATATGTGCTGTACTGCAGGAAGGCACATCATGAGATTTTTCTGACAGCAAAGGACAAATCTCAAAAGACAATGCATTTGAGAAGACAATTTATAGGTTGCCATCAGCAGTTTGGTGGTATCCATCATATCTGTCTAAAATGTCTTCTATTTAGAGAACTGGAATCACGGCAGAAATAGTTGTGAATGGGTTTCTTTGAGAATATAAGAGGTCAGAAATGTGCTTGTGAAAAGAGAGGCTGTCTCTGATGTCCTTTGTCTGGGAGTCTCTGATCCTCTGGCGATGTGTCCGGACATTAATGCCGTGACCCCCCTCATCCTCTCTCGATCCTGTTGCTACGCGTCATTAAACTTGAGAGGCTGCCTGCGAACTCTGCAGCAAATCTGAACTCGCGTGGAGGGTGTGATATAGATGGTCGTTAGGATGGCTGTTTGTGTGTGCGCTAGGAATTTGAGTATGTGTACATGACTGTGTGTGTGTTTGCCTGTGAAGCAGTGAGTAACATTAGCATGGTAACTAGACATGAGCTAGAGACTTGTTAAAGTATGAAGCGGAGAAATTGCAACACTCAGCATGTCAACTGTAGGAAATGTTTTTCAATTAAAAAAGTCATGACCTTAAGCTACAGATTAGCATGGGTGAGTTAGCCCCTGCTGACTGATGTTGTAAGTACCATTAGACAGCTGTTTTTTTTCCCCCCATGACGATCAAATTTTTTTTTTTTTATCAAGCAACATACACAACGTTTTGTTGTTGTTAACATTTTACTGTTTTTGCTGCTTAATATTTTTGCAGACTGTGAGATTGACTGATTGATTGATTGATTGATTGATTGATTGATTGATTTATTGATCTCTCCAGGTAGTATAGATACTTAAACCCAAAATATGCTTATGTATTTATATAATGAATGTACATTTTATGGGAAAAAGAGTGGCAGATATTTGTAACAATAATAAAATGCAGTTCTAGAAGATGAAGAAGAAGAAAAAATGTAGATTAGGTGGTTAAAACCTTACAAACTTTCAAGACAAATACAAGACACAAATATCAGGACAGACATAGGTTTCAGGACTGTTAAGTGTATTAGATAATGAAACTTTACTTAAATTTTATCTGTGAGTTTTTGCTGCACAACAATAAAATAGCAGAAAAAGGCACCATAGTTGGAGGTATCTCTCTCACACACACAAACACACTTTTTTAACCCAGCACTGAAATGTTAGCACACTACCCTAAATTCATTACCCATTTATCTCTCTATCTCAAGTGTCTCTCCATTTCTCTTTCTGTGAGCCTGAAAGAGAAATAGATGAAGAGACCACCGTCCCCCATGTTTGTTCCAGTCATAGCTGCGCTTCCACCACCAACTTCCAAATCCAGCAAACTCTGACCTGCACTATGGATCTATTTCCTTTTCTGAGTGGCTGCCTCCGCTCCCGAACCATCTTATCGCTCCCCCTCTCCTCCTCCTGAGGAGGAAAAGCCTTGCTGTCAAATAAAACACAACCGACACTATCAATAATCGATTCCAAGGCACTGTAAAAACTCTCTCGCCTTGCAGACATGATAGGATCTGCCGTGTAGATGAGTTGGTGTGGGAAAAAGTGTAAGAAAGAGTTGGTGTTGCATTGCAATCAGCTTTTGAGTCCGTGATACAAGGGTAACGCGTCTGTGTTGTGCTGTTTACAAAGGAAAACAGGACCATGGAATTTTCAGAATTTAAACAGGATAGGCCTGAAATCTCTCTGGGGAAAATAACACATCCATCATTCTGCCAGTTGTCAATTGACATGAAAATGAAAGTACCAATTGTTTATGTATCCAAGTCAAGTCATTAAGATATCCTACTAATACTCTCCGCACCCAAAAACAGCTCAACAAACTATGCAGCAACATAAAGTTAAGTCATCCTAATGTAATGACCCCCTCAGTTTGAGCCTTGATTTCGATTTTGTGCCTACATGATGAAGACATCCCTCCTACCGTGCGGTCCGCAGACACTGGACGCCTGCCTCGGCTCAACAGCATCCGCAGTTAGGACAGCTCCACGCGCCAACCAGTAAACAAGTCTGACACACACGTCCGTCAACCAGATAGGGGACGACAGCTCCTTCAAATCGAGACCGAGCTGGCTCGTGAAAAATGCTGTGCAGTTTAGCAATCCACTTCGTACATCAGCAGTTCCTTTACATCGCATTTGCATTAGAGTTGGCATGAATTAAAAGTGGGGAGTTGATAATAGGAACAGGGTTAAACCAAGGAGGTTTATTGTACCTGGAGAAAGCCATCCATTACTGTTCCCATTCATCTCGATGACAGCTACTGTGGACCCACCGGAAGTACGCGACCTGCTTACTGCCATCTTTACTTATGGGCAAATCACTCACAGGTGAATTACGATGAGAAAAGGCAATCATCGGAGAAATAATAAAGTCCATTTCACACTTTAAAGGGCCTTCCAAATAAAACCGACCACTGGCAAAACATGTACTATAATGCAATGAAATATTTGCCATTTTATATCTGGCTTTTTTATATCTGGCCTATGCTAACCCCTTGGGTTAAACTCGTTGCCTATGTTCTCTGCAGTGGCTAATATGATAAATATGCTTGGATACTAATCCAGCAAGCATATAGATAAGAAACATAATGTGTCTCTGCTGATTTAAATGTGCAATAATGATTGTTTTATTCAGCCACCCCCTTCAAATGCGTAAATCCCTGCTGGTAAAAGGAAAATACCAAAATGTGAAATCAATTAAACCACCATTGGAACAGTTCTAATTAACTGTGCCAGAGACTTTCCCCTCATTTGCACAAGGTGGATCGTCCTTGAGAGTTTACAAAGCTAGAATAAACGAAAGAGGGTTTTTTTGCACTAAACCGTAGAGGAAATGTTCAGTTTCTTATAAAAACTGAAATGTAACCCCTGTCTCCACATTGTTCGGTTCAATTTGCCACGTTTTGTGACTTGGCATCACATCCAACCAGAAATGTCACTTCTTGGCGTTGTCGTAATATGCAGTATATCGGCGTAATCGCAAGAACCCAGAATACGCGAAAGCGGTACCCTTTCCACCAGATGCCTGGTTTTAATGTCTCATGGCTCGCTCTATTGTAAAAGGTCATCGGGCCCTTCAGCTGAATTCATTTCTGGAAAAGGTCTCGGTTAGGGCCAAACACGGTGGAGGAAATCCAAGGGATAAGGTTAGCACAAAGGCAGCCAAAAGTGGAATGACATATCCTCTGCGTTATTCCTCCAGAAGTAGAACCATATTTGGACGGGAATATAATAGAGCTTTGCTTATGAGGACATGAACCCAACCTGTGTGAGAGAGATCAAGCTTAATACAGCTTAGGAATATTTGTCCTGTAAATACGCGCTACTTTAAGCCGTTTACTTATAAAACTCTGACTGTGGACACTTCAGATTACCATAGTAAGGTCACAATATGTCAATAAGTAAAGGAATCTGAATAAAATTACTGATTGTATGAAATATTCTACATTATGGACCAAGTTATTGGCTAAACCTCAAGCTACCAGGGACATCTAAATGGGGCACATACTTTGGGTCCTTTGGCATATAAAATGCAGGCTAACCATTAGGGTCCCTGGGGAAGTACAGGGGTGTCATGAGACCATGATCCAGCTCTATGAGGCAAATAAGTTACAGGGGCATCTAGTTCTATTCTTGGTGGGTCACCTTCTTTCAGAGAGTACAGCCTGCTCAAACGCACCTGCCTGGATGTTTTTAGAGCCGCATCCAAAATTTCACTACTTTAAGCCACCAATATGCACCTTTTAGGGGTAGACAAGGTACAAAGTACTGCCACAATGACTCACATTGCACTTTTTTTCCTGACTGTGTAGTATTTACAAACCTTCTTACTTGGCCTCATGGGCAGGGCAGCTGGACCTTTTGTTGGCTTTGGATGTCTCGGACGATTGCTTACTGTGGGCCTGCTCATGGGATGGTAAAGTGTCTATCGGATGCATCTTTCAGAATCTCGGTGGAAGCAAGGGGTCATTTACTTGGTTCAGTGTGTTTAATTAAGGTTGGAAGTAAGCTCTACAGGAAGATTGAACACTTGAGGGCTAGATTAAAGATAAGTCGTGGTTTCACAGCTTTCAGCGATACAGGTTTTATTGTTTAAGGCACTGGACGTTCTTTTATCTCAGTTCTGTCCACTGCCGCATCACACTACAACGAGTTCAAGGATCAGAGTTATCAGATCAAGCCTCTGTGTAGAAGAAATGTCCAATATCAAACAGCAAGAAAAAGCCCAAAGATAAGGTGAGGTGCACTGCATCACAGTCAGCTTCGACCGAGAGAGCTGATGAAATTGTTCCGGCTTACATTAAGATTGGCACTGTTTTTTTGGAGGGAAAAGCAGCATTTGGTTTTGGTGTCCTTGATCGGCTTACTACCTGACAGGCTACTTAGTCTGAGATGTACAACTCGCCCACTCAACTGTAAAATAGGGCAGAAAAAAGCAGGGTAGACTGACGCCCAGTTTAAACTATCACACTTCAGGGACGGTAATTAAAATCACATTATCACAAACAAAACATCTGGAATCCGGCCGCCTATGAGCGCTAAGAGCCTGGATTCGGGATCAGAATGATTTGAAAGTCAAAGCTTACATTGTTGAAAGAAGCTGCCACTAATAACACACTGCTCTTAATGTTGTCAGTTGGAGGTTTTCATGCTTTGAAGACAATGTTAAAGGTGTAGGTGAAAAGTTTCTTTTGCGATCAGAAACAGGATATGCTTCACATATTGTGTGTTGTTTTGCGCATCGGTGTAAGTCTACCTTCAAAGCTACTGTAAAACAAGACAGCTGCATGAAAGGGGATTTTATTCTGTTTTGTACACAAATGGAGTAGTTTTATGCCATTAAGTTCAAAGGAAAGCAAGCCCAGAGAAGAGAGTGCCATCAATCAGTCTAATGCATCTGGGAGAAAATGTGTATCCAGACAATGCACAAGATGCTAAATTTGATCTAAAATGCTTGTCTTAGACTTTTGCTTTCTGATGATCGCAAGGTCTTGTACGCATTTCATCAGCCTTACTTACAAGCTTGTCATAAGGGCTGAGTGCTATTTTAGAGTAATTCTTCCTAATTCTTATTCTCAGAAACCTTGCATATGTTGCTTCCTCTTAATTCGTGCCAGCTGCATGCATGTGGCTGTTTACATTTGCAAATATTCTGTGCATCCCATTGCATAATTCAGGGTTAATGTGTCGATTGGCATGTCACGCATGCCAGGTGCGCCTTGCCAATTTCCAATTCAACTCAGGCAGTTGTTGTGGAATATTCTGCATTATCTTTGTACCGCAAAATATCCCAATACATTTTAACAAGCGAGTGAATTACGGCGGTTAAACGAATGAACGATCTGCCTCGCATTGAAGGCTATCGCTGCGCAGTGGAATAGTTTAGTCCAGATGGGTTGCTTGTGGATTTCTCTGGCATTGGGGGCGAATGGACGGCTGCCTATTTCCTGCCAAACACGGCGCTGCCATTGGTTCCATGGCTCTCCTTTCCAGAATGTTCTCTGTGACATTACTTCCTAATGAGCGTGTCAATTAGACTTAGGCGAAAGCTCCAGATGGCTGTTGTATGGTCAAGACTGTGTGTTGATACAATGGCAGTCCAGATGCACGGGCTTTTGGAGCAAAGTACAGGAGATGAGAGATGCCAGTTGTTTTCATCCCAGCAGATGTATATCTTGTGTGAAGTGTACCATCGTCACTATCAACTAAGATATATACATTTAGTAATTAGAAAGGCTGGGAATTGAGAACAGGTTCCTGCTCGGTCCTTGAACATCTGTATTCTCCCACCGTTAAAATAAATCTTTTAGCTGAGTTGTATTTGAATGTGATGAGAGAGAAAGACTGGCTGCTGTGAATACAGAGACAATGAATAGACATACATCTGCAGACATCTTTCTCTTGCATTGATCTAGCTGGTCTCACACTTGCAGTGACGAGTAGAGTCCAATTGACGAACCGATTCATTTTAATAAATGACTCTCAATCTAATCTGTCTGAAGCAGGTCAGGCTCAATGAATCAGTTACTTAATTAGTTGACCCTGACTTAGCCTTGTCTTTGGTTGTTTTCCCTGACATATGCTTCGGTTGTCCCGTGATCGAATCCTGCCTCGTGGACCTTTCCCGATCCCACCCCCCCTCTCTCTCCCATTCACTTCCTGTCGTATCTCTACTGTCCTGTCGATGAAAAACGCCAAAAAAAAAAGATTGTACTCATCAGCCACTGGTGCTACCTGCTGCTATTTTTTTCCGCAACACAACTTGGAAAATAAAATACTAATATGATGACAGCTACTGAAAGAGCTTACAGGTGGCAATGGCTTAAGGCTTAAACCCAAATGCCGTACCATCGATTTTCCCCACAAGGAGACTAAACGCCAAAATCCACACTGAGAAACTCCTTCAATGGCTGCGACGTCACAACAAGCATCGGCATGTTTACATCCTGCCAGGATGGCGTCTAGCGTTTCTTGTCTCTGCAGTTTGTAAGCTCCTTCAGTACCTGTGGTCTACTAAAAACCTCAAAGGCATCAAGGCTGAAGTGGAGAGAACAAAGATGTGGGTCTTTATGAAATTTTATTTGTCCACAGGCATCTTCCCATTCTTTTCTCCTCTTCTTATCACTAGGAAAGCATTGAAGTCTTACATCACTTCTCTTGTTGTGCTTCAACTTAAAATTACAACCAAAAGCCGCACAATGTGACATTGTGTCAGAGGTCGCGTTAACCGAAAATTGTCCGTCATTGATGGAATTTTTTTTATCAGTGATGGAAAAATCTGAAGGCCGTTCGTCACTTTGACAGATTACACTGAGGGTGATATATTGTAAATTGTAGCTGCAATTCTCACGCCTGCCCAGTTGGTGGCGAGTGCGCATCAATGTGACAGCAGAACATGGGATCCAGAACAAAAACAAAACAAATCTTTTGTTATGCATTTGATCGACTGGGATTTAAGAATCAATATTTGTTCATAAAATTGAGAATCCATTAAAAACGAGAAATCTATTTTTTTTTTGTTGTTTTTTTGTTTTACGCAGCCCTAGTGTATTTTGTTGTTTTTAACAGTGTAATAATAGATTATGACGGAATTGTATGACCCTGTCCATCAAAATGACAGACAATGTTAAAGTCTAGTGCAACCTCTGCATTGTATTAGTGTTTTTGCGGTAAAAACAGCAACAGGTAGAACAAGTTGCTCACCGAGTTCAGTCATTTCACGTCATCAAAAAATAATGGCGTCCCCATAGCCCAAAATATGTATAAAACTATGTTTTTTCTTTTGTTTGTTTGTTTTTAAATGACGTAAATCTTTCATGGGTTTTCAATATATTTTAGTAAGAGACATTATTTAGGTTATATTAAGCCATACAAGTCTTATTACCTTAGCTTCCCTTTAAGTACTAAAATAATCTTTTATTGGAATGTACAGAAAGTGGAATCATTAAATTGAATCGTTACTTTCTTTCCCCAAGGAATAATTAGTCATTCAGCTGATGTGTTTAACCAAATAAAATTACTATTTATCAAAGGGACAGTCCCTCAGGAGTGACCTGGGGTTAAGTATCTTGATCAAGGACATCATGGCGATCCGCTGATCGATGCTTCTGGAGTTTGAATCTTTTAGCTTTCTGTTACAGTGCCAGATATGTAGCTTATATGCTATAATGTTGTGAAGAGACGCCAGCAGTTGGCTTGTGGTCATTTTTAATGGCAGAAATTTGACTTTTTTTCTTATGATAATGACTTTCGGGAGTGTTAATAAGTGTTATAGTAGATGCTAATGCACTACAGTGCTGTTAAGTTGACTAATTATCTAAGCAGAGCTCAAATAGCCATCAGTGCAAACGCATGAGCAGGTTTCATCTGGCTTGCGATTTGATTTGCCTCTCTGACAGACCGTGAAGACAATGCTCAAGGAAAAGTCATTTTGCTACATGCTGCTTACTCTAATTTGACAAAGCTGAGAGTATTTTTTACTCCTCTTCTAACAGTGATATCTCAAATGACCCCAGATTAAACTACAGCACATGGCCTCCGGTTGCCAGAAATAATACATTAGAAGACATCTGGGCTCAGTGTGTGTTGTTGTGGTTTCGATACAATTTCCCATAGCATTTAGTGAAACCAAAGAAGATAACTGAACCAAAACATACATATAAATGGAGAATATTTTGCTTTAATGGATAAAGAAATGAATGCCATTACTTGGAATGCTATAATGACCTCATGTAACAAGCTTTCAGGGACACGGGAAGACAAATATAGCATATTAGCTAATGATGGTCTACATAAAACACTGAATAATAGAAGTAATAATTTCCACAGTCTTTTTTTCCTGCTCCATGTGAAATGCAAATGCAGAAAGGCTCCGAACAGCTTCACAAGCCAGTGTTTTGCACATCCATTGAAACAATGACTGTAAGGAATATGGGTCAATTATGTGATGTTATCAAAAATATGTTTTATGACAAAGGTCGGTCCCCTAAAATGCAGTTATATGCACGACTATATTAGGTGGCCTTAACTACTATGTACTTACATTTAAATTAATCATTTGGTACAATGCACTTTTAATTGCATATTTAATAATTTCTGTAATTAGATTTATAATTACACTGTTGACCCACCCCTTACACCTTAAAGGAAAAGTCCACTTCCAGAACAACAATTTACAGATAATGTACTCACCCCCTTGTCATCCAAGATGTTTATGTCTTTCTTCAGTCGTAAAGAAATTGTGTTTTTTGAGGAAAATATATATATAATGGACTGCTATGGTGCCCCGAGTTTGAACTTACGAAATGCAGTTTAAATGCGGCTTCAAACGATCCCAAATGCGGTTGTACGATCCCAGCCGAGGAAGAGTCTTATCTAGCGAAACGATTGATTATTTTCATTTTAAAAAATGCAATTTAAATACGTAATTTCAATCGCTCATCTTGTCTTGATCTCCCTGAACTCTGTGTATTCTGGCTCAAGACAGTTAGGGTATATCGAAAAACTCAGATCGTTTTTTCTCCCTCGACTTTAAAAATCACCCTACATCGCTGCAGAAGTACCGACCCAGTCTTTGCAAAGTGAACATGCAAAGAAGATCAAACACCCTTAACAAAAAAGGTAAAACAGCGATACAGGACAATTTTGAAGTTGAGGGAGAACATGAGATGGGAGTTTTTCGATATACCCTAACTGTCATGAACCGGAACAAAAACAGAGGTCGGGAAGAGCAGGACAAGATGAGCGTTTGACATTAAAAAGTATGCAAATACAATTATCCGATCGTTTCGCTAGATAAGACCCTTCTTCCTCGGCTGGGATCGTTTGCAACCGCATTTGGCGTTGTTTGAAGCCACATTTAAACTGCATTTTGGAAGTTCAAAATCGGGGCACCATATCAGTCTATTATATGGAGAAAAATTCTGAAATATTTTCCTCAAAAAACATAATTTATTTACGATGAAGAAAGAAAGACATGAACATCTTGGATGACAAGGGGGTGAGTACGTTATCTGTAAATTGTTTTTCTGGAAGTGGACTTCTCCTTTAAATCTTACATCAAATATGAGCACAATAAGTGCACTGTATTTATTTTTTATGTAAGTACATAGTAGTTAAGGTCACCTAATATAAAGTGGGATTAAAAATCTTTCTTTCTAATAAATAATGACTACAAGATAGATTAACAATGTGCTATTTTATGTAAGTGTTGTTCAATTTTAAAAGCATATTTCAATATGATGGCATATCAGTACCCTATATAGATGTACAACAAACTGCTCTGTTGTGACACCATATTCATAAATGGGAGGTTTAATGCTTATTGCATTCTTGTGAAAAATGGTAATGTTGTCTTGCTTTCATTATGTGCTTGTTTGGAAGAAAAACAAGACTTTTTAAGTGTAGAAAAGTCGATGTATTTCTCACAAACTGGATTGTCTTTGCCATATTCTAAAGATTTTTTATTATACTTGTAGAAAAACAGGGATTCGGTTTGCTGGCATTAGCATGAAATATCAGTGCCCTCTCTCTCTTTTCAGACTTCTCACGCAATCTTGACATTTTTAAAGCAATTTTTTTCCTTTTCCTGTGAAAAAGCTCAAGCAAATCACATTGCTTTTCAAGATCACCCCATGTATTCTGCGCTCACATGGCTCTCAATCGAGTAATTTATTTATTTCCCCCCCTACTCTTAACTTAATTAGTTTGGTCAAACGCTTTCCTTCCGAAGGCCTTTTTTTCACAGTTAATCCCCTGCAGTTATTGTTCCAGACTGCTAGTCCCGACTGAAGTTTGTGGGCTGTTCACGTCTTAAATTAATACGAGTCCCCCGTGTCTTTAATCCACTTCTTCCCATGCTCCTTTGTTGCATACATTTATTTAACGCCTACCGTTTCGCTCGGGCTGAGAAAGAGCCGTCTAGCCACGGTGGCGCTTTGGTTGTTTTGTAAATCTAGAAAGCACAAACATGCGCGGCCGGCCCGATGTAGCTGTAAACACGTTCCTTGTGCTACAGTACCTTCCGTCACAGGTCATCTTCCCTCCCTCCCCAGCATTAACTTACAATGACTTGCAGAATATCAGCACTGTAAACCTGTAATTGCTTTCCTTGTCTCTGGTCCCAAGTGGTCCTTTATGCCGAAGGATCCATCTCACTCCCATTTAAAGGAGGGTTCCCTTTCATCCGTGCCTGGGATGTGTAATGATAATATGAAACCGGATTTAGCCTCAGTCTCTCTGAGTGCTGTCTTGGCAGCGGTTGCCTCCCTTACTGTTTTTATTGATGATGCTCTCTATGTATCACGGGTCTCATATCACCCATGGGCTGTCCTCTAATATGCCTGAGTGTAAACCAAGCCCCATGTGAGAGTAAAGGTCATAACTCAAAGGGTTATTTAATAATGCAACAAAGGGACATGCATTTACCAGGGCACAGCTGTAAGAAACTTTACTGGGCCGCATTCGGAGCTATTTCTTTGATGTAAACATGCATGTTGTTTGAAAAACCTGCTTAAATCGCAAATGTTGCATCATTTTGCATCTGTTCCCTTAGAAGTACACTTTGACATACTTCTAAAAAGAGGGCTTATTATGAAAATACTATACTTTAAAAGAATATACTTAGGTGTGAAATGAATGAAATGTTTTCTAACACACACAAAAAAAGAAAATGTATTTTAAACGTATCCAATTAGTTGAATTTAAGAATATTTTTGACCCACTTAAATAGGACTTACATATTTATATGTAATTTCATAATTGCTTCTATTTTATGTGAGTAGCCTTGAATGTACTGACAAGCACTTATGGAAAACTGAAATATATTTCAATGTAATTTCTGTTGTTATGCATTCAAATTTGTAATTACACATTTGCACTGATGATTTCCAGTTATTATTTGAAATATCAGTAACACCTTACAATAAGGTGTCATTTGTAAACATTAGTTAATGTATTAGCTAACATGAACAATCAATAAATAGTACATTTATTACAGTGTTTATTCAACTTTGTTAATGTTAATGTTAAAGGAGAAGTCCACCTCCAAAACAAAGATTTACATATAATGTACTCACCCCCTTGTCAGCCACGATGTTCATGTCTTCCTTTTCTGCATTTTTCTCCATATAATGGACTGATATGGTGCCCCGATTTTGAACTTCCAAAATGCAGTTTAAAT
>JAHKKF010503643.1:0-19031 GCA_019740295.1 Labeo calbasu
CAATAAATGAACATACTTTCCAGAAGGCCAACAATTTACTAAAAATATTTTTTTTAATAGGTCTTATGAAGTATTCTAATTTGTTGAGATGGTGGGTTTTTGTTAAATGTGAGCCAAAATCATCACAATTAAAAGAACCAAAGACTTAAACTACCACAACATTCTAATTTATTGAGATGCACCTGTACACAAACGTTGATCACACTACAAACAAGACAAAACTATAATGCTATAAGAAACAGAAAAGATTCATTCATAGTTCACCTGGGTCTTTAGTCTATGATTAGCTCACCTCACCTCTTATCTGACAAGTTTTCGGGTTGGAGTCGTTTGTTCATCACATGACAGCCCCATAAGATGAACGAATGACTTGAAAAACCTGAAAACTCGAAACAGGTGAACTAATTCCAGTCCAGAACCTAATAGGATGTTGCGCATGCGCAACTGAATGAATCACTTCCCGAGACGACTCGTTCTTCCCGAGTCACATTGAAGATTCGTTCAAAATGAAAGAATCGTTCAAGAACGACCCATCACTAATTTGTAGCATCGTGAACGCGCATCCCAGAGCCTGTGCTACACAAGCTTTTGTACTTAAAAAGTATACAAATTTTTATTTTTTTGAAAAAAATGAGCGATTGTTTCACTAGATAAGACCCTTCTTCCTCAGCTAAAATCATTCAGAGCGCTTTGAAGCTGCATTTAAACTACATTTTGGAAGTTCAAAATCGGGGCACTGTATCAGTCCATTATATGGAGAAAAATCCTGAAATGTTTTTCTCAAAAACCATAATTTCTTTACGACTGAAGAAAGAAAGACATGAACCTCTTGGATGACAAGGGGGTGAGTACATTATTTGTAAATTGTTGTTCTGGAAGTGGACTTCTCCTTTAATGCATCATGTTGCTTTCTTAAGGATCAACAAATGTTTTGAACAACTCATGACCGACTATCACGTCATTTCCTAGATGCTGTTCAGTTTTGCTTAATAATCTGTAATCATTCTAATGGGTTACAATTACGTTGTAGAGTTTAATAATTATCATGAAGCAACTGTGCATTTGTGGTGGAGGACAGGAAGTGCCCACAAAACAGGAAGCCCTGTGTTTGTTACCTGTGTTTGGGAGCTGCTGCTGGTTAAGGGAGTGACTGCTGGGGTGGTGGGGGAGGTGGAGGGGAAGGCTGGCGGACGCAGGGTGTGAAACAAATCTAGTTAGATAAAAAAATAAATAAATAAATAAAAATAGAACACATAAAACAAACTGTTTGATCCAGTGGGTTAACTCTAGAACTGCTGTCAGATTCAGTTAATTTGTTGAAAATTGACTGAATTTCAGACCAATTTATGATATTTTCATGTTCCACAAAATGATTTGACTGATTCATTCATTCAAAACAGCTAAAAGAGTGATTTAGATGTAAGGTAAGCACATACACTACTCGTCAAAAGTATGAAATTATTAACAATACTGTGAAATATTATTACAGTTTGAAAAATGTGTATTTTTCCATTTTAAAATAATTGATTGCTATGATCAAAGCTGAATTTATCATCATCATTACTTCAGTCTTCAGTGTCACATGATCCTTCAAAAAAATCATTCTAATATACTGATTCGCTGCTCAATTATTATCGATGCTTAATTATTAATAATGGTTCTTATTATTAATGTTCAAACAACAAATGTTGTTTTTCGGCTTTTATGCATTTATTTGAAATCGAAACATTGCGTGAGATTATAAATGTCTTAAATGTCACTTTTGATCAATTTAATGCATCCTCGCTAAATAAAACCATTTTGTTTTCATTACTTACACCAACGTTCTGAATAGTATTGCATCATGGTTTCCATGATAATCAGATGTGTTTCTTGAGCAGCAATGATTTCTGAAGGGTAATGATGCTGAGAAATTCAGCTTTGTCTTCATGCATCAATGCTTCTTTTAAAACATTACAAAAATTCTTAATTAACTTTTAGCCATTACTGTAACTGGACAAAACTACTACTAGTACTGTAACACTTTAGATTAGGGAACACATATTCACCATTAACTAATGACATAACTAATGACTAACGAGTTTTCCCCCAAGAAACTTCTAGTTTGTTGCTTATTATTAGTTAGTAAGGCAGTTGTTAGGTATGAGTTGGATTAAGTGATCTACAATATGATCATGCAGAATAAGGCATCAATATGTGCTTTGTAAGTGCTAATAAACATAATATGCAGGCTAATAAGCAACTAGTTAATAGTGAAAAGTGTTCCCTAATCTAAGGTGTTACCGAACACCTCATTTGGTCAACAAATCAATCCTTATTCTGCCAGTTAGCAAGAGTATCTGTGCTTGTACCTTGCAGAGGCTCAAAAGTGTCCATGAAGTCCAGATTGGGCTGCAGCGGGATGAGGCCCGGCTGGATCATATCCGCGTTACCTGCATGGGCTGAGAGGACAGCGGCGCTTACAGTCAGTTCATCTCTCTCTAGAACAAACGTGTTAACAAGGCCGACTCGACCGTCATTTCTCACCGATCTCTCTCGGATTGGGCCACGCGACAGGCTGATGAGAGGCCAGCGTGGAAAAGAGCGTGTCTGAGAATTCAGACATGAGCACGTCCATGTCGAAGAGCGAATCCATCTCCATCGGAACGGGCGAATCACAACTCCTGCGGGACCTACGACGGCCCCCCACGCTGACATCCTCATCCTGGTAGAAGAGGACACGGCAGGTGTCTGGACACACTTCCCCAAAGAGTGAAAACTGTTCCTCCGCACCCTTTGGGAGGTCAAAATGCAACAAGCAGGCCAGGTCAACAGACACACTCAAGGTTCATGCAGAAACAAATGCAAGCACATGCATTAGCATATGCACTACCAGGACACAATTAACTGAATTTACATTTCACACCGTGTCTACACCGGATACGAGCGACGTGGCGCGGCGACGACAAATCCCCAACAGCAAACAGCTGCCGCGTTCTAATTATGACGTGCTCACGCAAAGTTCAAATGATTTGCAACGGCGCGACAACTGTCACGTCCAGTGTAGACACGGTGTCAGGCCAACCAAGATGTAGAAGGCGTTTTTAATCCGGTAAAACAGTAAAGAAGATTTTTAGATGAAACCGTGGCACCTGGTAATTCACAAAATGCATGTCAACAGGTATAGACCAATTTGGAGCACTTGCAGCTGCGTGCGCATAGTCGTTGCAGAAAAACACTGGTAACAAGTGGAGGTAAACGGATAAAATCCATAGATTAAGAGAGGGAAAAAAAAAACATTTTTGTGCCTTCTGATGTCAAAATCAGAATGCAAATAATTTTTATAGAATACTGTCATCAAAGACGTCATTTGATGCTAAACGCATACGCTTCAATGTACATGTGGATAAAAACTGCTATGATTACTCTACTTTTAATGCATAAATTTGATTTAAACGATAGGTCTACATAATATTCACATATGCTGTTCATAGGGGATGTACTGTATCAGCCCTACAGTTACAGCATGAAATATTATTTAAACCTATTGCTATTAACATTTTTCATAACACAGGGCTCGACAATAAGGAGTGCCCGATGGCCCGGGGCCAGTGTGAAAGACGCTCGGGACAGTTGACAAATATGTCACTGGCCCGATCGGGCCACTGCCGCGTCACTAAAGTTTATCGTTTGCGCGTGTTTTTTAGCCTTGACAATTTAAAATTTTAAGCGATCACAGAGAGACGCGTCTCTGACGGACAAATAGCCTACAAAAGTTTTAGCTTTGTAGCTTTAACAATGATCAATAATTATAAACAATAATAAACATAAATTTAGACAGTGGAGACAGATGAACCGATCGACCGGACATATTTCAACCGATCTCTTGTTCTGGGCTTGCACACGAACTGTCATGTGTGTAGAAATATGACAAACTCTTTAAACATCCGTAACAGAGGCCAAAGACGCTAAAGACGAACGGAAAGAGAAAAAAATACTGTAACAGGCAGACCAAGATCACGGTGTACAATGCGCGAAATATTATCCTAAATATTGAAACTGTGGTTTATGAGAATGTATCTGTGAGGGGAACCGACTGTTTACATGGCTTTTTCTTTTCATTTGTCCATGTATGATGCATTTAAAGTAGCGTTCATAAGCAGGAAGCTGCTTTGTTTACAGCGGTAACCATAGAAACTTAAAATCACTCTTATTCCATAAGTGCCACCTGCTGACAAAGACTGAGTTTGTGTTCTTTTAGTCAGTCTGTTTTTCTCTAAAGCCTCTGTCATTTTTAATAAAATATTAATTATAATTACATTTTTTTTTGAACAAACAAATAAACAATAATATCGAAACTGGAATCGAGAATTGTACAGTTTTATTTGGTATGTAAAATTTTGGTGTCATATAAGCTTATTTATTAAAATAAAAGATAACATGAGTCAAAAACAATGATAACAGCAACTACTTAATTTTTTTGTGGTAGGGCCAGTGAAAATTTTGACCGGGCAAGTAAAATTCTGAACCACTGGCCCTACCGGCCCAGTAGAAAAAAAATCCTTAGCGTTGAGCCCTGTAACATTTATTTTATCTCACAATTTTGACTTTTTTTCTCACAAATGCAAGTCTGTATCTCCTAATTCGGACTTTATAACTCGATTTAACTCAAAAATAGTACGTTTGTCAATTCTAAGGGAAAAAAAGCCAGAAGTGTGGGATATAAACTCCTATTCTGAGCAGAGGAGAAGAAGAGAATGATGAGATGTTTTTCCTTATTAGAATTGTGAGATATAATCTCAGGAATTGCAAAAATAAAGTCAGAATTTTGAAATAGAAAATCAAATTTACCTTTTTTTTTTTTTTTTTTTTAATTCTTTTATTCCATGGCTCCATAGACTGCCAGTTGAAAATGGTCATTTTCTATCACCAGATAGGGTCCGCCCACAAAAAAAAGTCATCCCTTTTTCGGATCTGTAAGACTGTCCCACTATCTAACGTCAGTGTCGCTGAATAACAGCGCTTATCGATGGGTGACAAGCTCTTGTAATATGCAGAGAACATTTTGAAAATGACATCTAAATCAATACAATATATAATCTTTTTAAATTTAACTATTTTGTACCGTATCCGTATAATTCTCTAGCTGTAAAGGCTATCTCACCGGGGTCTTCTGCAATGGGGGTTGCGCACGCACACATCCCGAATGTTTACAAACCTATAATTGGTCTATTGTCACTTTGAGCGTTAAAGTGACGAAAGCTGTGGCTTCTGACGATATATTGAGGTCTTACGCAGTGAAACGGTCGGTTTGTGCAAGAAACAGAATATTATTTACAACATTATTACCCGTGAGTGATGTCCGGTTCGTGAACAAATCATTCTTTTGAACCAGTTGTTTTTAATGAATTGAATGAACCAGTTCACCAAATCAGACTGAATCGCCTGAAACAGTTTGTGGCTCAAGCAATTACTCCATCAAAACTCACTTTCAGACATCTGACAGTCACTCCACCTGGAAATGAGCAAAATAGCGGCGTATGTGACCCTATGATGAATGAACTCGTTCACTCTTCCAACAGTCACTGAACTGAGAAAACAGTTTGACTCGACCGAAGAGGCGCTGATGTGTGCAGGAGTGAACTGGACACTTGAATGAAGGAGCCAAATGAAAGTTTTTATGGTTTCTCATTGTTTATGTAAAAAGGCCAGTTGATTAACACTGGTGCCCACCCCTGTTCCTGGAGATCTACCTTCCTGCAGAGTTTAGTTCCAAGAGTTTAGTTTGATCAGGGTTGGAGCTGAACTCTGCAGGAAGGCAGATCTCCAGGAACAGGGTTGAGCACATCTGCTTTATATGCTTTAGAGATGTAAAACATCCTCAATATATCGTCAGGAGCCACAGCAATTTATTTTGTGCATTTTGATATGCTTTTTTCTAAATTCTCAAAAATAGGTAGCCATTGATTTGCATTTCATGAAGCACCACAGTAAAAATAATCTTTACTTTTTTACTGAATTAAAAAAAAAAGTCACCTACATCTTGGATGGCCTGAGGGTGAAGTTTTTGGGGTGAACTATCCCTTCAAGAAACCGTTTGATCTAAAGGCGTTTTTTGTCAGCTAAGACTTCAAGTAAATATTTAGAGAATTTAAGGACACATTTGTGGCTTTCTGATGTTATTAGTCACATGACATGCATGTAAACATGTATATGTATTTAAAAATAACACAGAGTTGCATTTGACCAAAAAATTACACTGAATATTTTGTCTTGCACTGCGATATAACATTACTACATATGAAAATGTCTCATATTTTAACTGCTGAGACATCCAGACACAACAAACAACAGATTTCAATAATCCTGATGTAAATAGTTACTTTTTAAGGCTGTTCACCTTTGCGTTGAATTTTAACAAGAACTAACTAACACCAGAAGTTACAACACATAAATATTTACATTCTACATTCTTCGTAAAACCCTCGAGCTTTAAAACCTTAAGCTTTTTTTGGCAGGAATTTTGGTCAAATGCTATATCTTCTATTCACAGAAATTTTGGAAATTACGCAAATGCCAATACAAGTAAAGTGAGCATAGCGCACATTGCGTTTCCAACTCACAGCACTTGCAGAGATGGGAGTGTGTGAGAAGCAGCATTTAAACCACAGACAAATAATAAACCTGTGTGTCCTAAAACCTAAGCTTTAAGTATCTGTTTGGGTAGATCTGGACAATCCCATGTCTAATATCCTCTTCCAGTTCTTGACAAACACCTTCAACGCATTCTTGTCATTCACTACAGGCTTAAACAGATTTTGGAAGTGTAAATAAAACGGACTCCATTCCGGTCATCTGTCTCTGGCTGAGAGCTGAAACCACAGCTCCTCCTTCAAACCTCTTCAACAACTTTGCCCTCTTCCATACAATATACATCTCCACTCTTCATGTAAATACAGCTACAGTAAATACTGCTGCGCTCCACTCTGACCTTCAGTATTAAAATTATCTGTCCTGTTGTAAGCCAGTAAGTGTGAGATCCTCTCAGAGGTTCTTGTTGATCAGTGCACTAAACTTAGAGGAAACTATATCCCTGTTGACTCTCTGTTCTCTTTTTCCTGCCAGTGTTTCCATTGCCAAGATGCTAGGACCAAAAACACTTCAAGATTGACCAAGACACTCAACAAGGACTCAAAATTTACTTTTTACAAAGCCATCGCAACGTTCCTCAGCGTCACCCTACCTGAGCACAACCACAACAGAACCTGAACGACGGAACTTTTAAACAAGGCACCTGCTCAACAACTATTATGCAATTATTATACTAAACTTACAGAGCACCTAAAGGGACACGGTGACGGTTAAAAAAATGAGATGGGAGGAAGAATTATATTGCGGTCCTTTTGTGTTTCCCCCCAAGAAACTCTGAATTCATCCGCAAAACTTTTGTGAGGTGGGTGGCAGATATATTTCAGTGGTTTTGCAAGCAAACCCAAAGTTTCTTGGGGGGACACAGTACTTTTGCGAGTGAACATGAACGTTTTCAGATCAAACGCAACATTTCTTGGGGAAATAAGATGATGCAAATGTTTTGTGAGCAAAATGCAATAATTTGAATGCAAGTGAATGCAAAGAATGAGCAAAAAGCACTGAGAAACTATTTTTCCTCCCATCTCATATTTTTTTCGATCACGCTGTCCGTTTAGTGGCTTTGTACTAAGAACATATAATATACAGTGTGATTAGGGTGTGCGATATTTACCGTCTGTGATTGTTGTTTTACTGATATACGAGCTGACATTATCCAGTATGTCACGAAAACATGTCTTTAAAAGTACAAAAGCGTGTGATATATGATGAAAAATGTGCAGTGAAACCTATTTGAATGCTATAATTCAAGTTATGAAAGCCAAATGGGTTTGTTTTCATACACAACTCAATAAAACAGGGACTTAAAACAGCCAAGGTATCACACTCAGCAAAGTATTGTTTAATTATTGCTTTTGAAAAAATCCCAATAAATATTGAATTACAATTTTTTGTCAATATCGCACACCCGTAACTGTAACGCATTACTAACACCATTCACAATTTTTACATTTGTTTTACTTTCTACTGTTACGCCGTCACATTTACTCTCTTAGGCAGTACTGATCTTTTATATGAATAAATTACAAATTGCAACCAAACAACAAAGTTAGTGTAACAAAACAAAACAACTGCAATAAATGCATATACACACTTGACTTAGATGCAAAATTTTAAGTTATCAACTACAGTAAAGAAAATTTAAAATCACCTTGAGAAGGCTGGACAGGTCTTCATCCTTGTGCTTCTGTAACTATAACATGTGTACATTATAATAAATATGCAAGTATAATAACATTTATAAGAAACTATAAATATTAATGTGAACTGTTAAAATTAGTGACAATACTTTATAAATAAGACAGCCACACAGTGGTTAGACAGTACTGTTAAAGTGTAATTTAGAGGCAAATAAACTCACTCTTTTCTTGAAATATGTTCTCCATTTATGATATTCTCTGATGACGATTTCAATTCTCCTTTTCCAGTACTTTCCTTCTGTTGCTATTGCCTAGTTCACAAAAAGCACGGTACCAAAAGATCTAAGCGATCAAACCCAAGAATTGAACTTTTTTCAGGGAAAAAACTGGAAAGCAAGCTTTTTATACCTTCAGATCTGAAGATGAAAACAGAAAAACATTTGTATAGTCAAGCAGCGAACAGTCTCACCTCCGTTGGTCGATGTACTCCAGAGTCCATATTTCCATCTAATGGAGTGACAAAATGGCAAACAGGGTTCTGTCTCCTCTCTACATCTGCAGAAAAAAAGGCATTGCAGACAGAAATCAACAATTTCATACTGTTTCTGAGCCGTACGTATGTTTAACGACTGGACTTACACTGCATATACCAGGCTCTCCATATAGCGTTGTTGAGGCGAATCTTGTCTCTCCACAGCAGCTTGAGGCCTTTGAAGTTCTTCCATTTCGGTGACACCAACCTTCCACTTATGGAGACAAAATAAATACGTTTAACTTTCTTAAATCACAAGGCACAGGTGGACCTGTGGTACATTCAGGCAAATCTACGCAAGAGCAAGATCTGATTGAAGTAGTGACTTAGTAGGGTCATGCACTTTCCACAAAGCAGAGGAAAATTGCGAAATTTGGGTCTGAATTGTGAAACTCTAACATGAAGATAGAAATCTAAACAAAAAGAGATGACCACAGAATTTTGGTCTTTTTATTATAGTTACTCAAGGTAAGCGTGATCCTTTTTGACTTGAACAGATGACGGTGAATGCATCATTTAACAAAAACAAGAGTCTGTTGTTGGATTAACACAAACATGCTTGGAAATAAAACAACAATATACACAAATGTTAACACAAAAAACAAAAAGGCATACTCAGGACAACTAACAACTGTGCAAACTAGACTCAAAAAAAAAAAAAAAGCAATCTAAAAATAGACAAATATATATTCTGGGCTTGCCCCTTTAAACTTGAAAACTGTCCACTGATTTCACAGACAAGGTTTAAACCCATTCCCAGACTAAAATGTAAGTCTGGGCTGTTTCAGCTGAAAGAACCTTGCACTGACTGATCTTAAAATATATCAGTGCCTTTGTTTTGTCTCAAGACAAAACTAGTAACTAGTACACTAGTAATGTTTTTTTTTTTTTTTTCTCTCTAAGGGACATTTACAAAAATTGCTTAAATGTCCTAATTGAACTTTGGCTTAATCCTGGCTTAGTCTAAGCCCTGTCTGTGAACCCAGGCCTAAATTTATTTTGAGCTCACTGAGCTTACTTAACACATCTAGCACATTTCTTCAATGTTCAGTCTAATTTCTACACTATATTCTCTACTTCATTGAAAACGAAATATATGAAAGTACATTTGTACTTTAGTCATGCCACAGGACTATTTATGTGAACTCCAAACAAGCCATGTTTTTACAGTTGCGATCAGAATTTACACACCTTGTAGCATCAAAAACGTTAATCACTTTAACAACAAAAAAATAAGAATAAAAAAAAAAAAATGTCTTCTGGACTATATGCAAACACATGTATGTGAAATACCTTATTCATAACAGAACTTAAAAATATATATCTATGAGTAAATGCCTCTTATTTCTTTAAAATGACTGTACTTTCTGAAAGTTATACAGCTACAAGGTATTTCTTCCACAGTGTAATTAATTAGATTACTGTACTAATTACTGTGTCTTTAAAAAGAATTACATTACTTATTACTTTGTAAATCCCATATCAACCTGGACCAGCTAAGCAATACAAGGAGAGACATGAAACTGCTCTTAATTATTTCAAATGAGTTAATTCTGCTTTTTGTCCTTTCAAATAAATAATCTAAAATTGGGTAAATTACTCTTGAACTGACCATTAAAAAAACATAAATTTGAACTTGAGATGGTAAATTTTGATGTTAAATACACTATTGTTTTATACAGAATTGTTCTATAGTCTATACCACATTTAATGCAATCAAATCAAAAGTAACAGTAACCCCTTACTCTACTTTTTTGATGCAAAATGAATTAATGTTACCTAGTTATGGCCCCTTTTTCTGTAGCCACTCTTCACCTTTACTTCCAAGTACACGACTAATGTTTTAAGAATCCGTGTTTTGAGATTTTAAGATTGGAAGGGGAAATGTTTTACACTTCCTGACAAAACAGTTGTCTAATGTTGTAAATACGTATCGCGGAACAGAGAGGTTCTCTTTTTAAAATGATATATCCTGAATGACGCTAACTCAACTAAAAGTGCACAACCTTAAACGGGCTAATACAACTGTTTTTGTGACTAACAAAAACAAACCACCAAGTGTCGGCTGTCAAACAGCATGCTAAAACGAATTACGCATCAGCAACAACTCCCCCACAAATGAATGTTTAGATCTCATGACAGGAGGAATTAAATGCCGACTGTACTGGTTTCTCTGGAACTTTTTGGCGGAGCTAGCAGCGCGCTAATTTCTTTACAGGAATGATTGTGTAATGATGGAATACTGTTTACTGTGGTCCAAGTTCAGCCGAAGTTCAAACAGTTTGTAAGTCGATCTTTTGTTTACTAACCAACCCACCTGTAGGCGAGCGTCATGCACTCGAAGAGCTTCGTCAGGGAAGCATCAATAGAGAGATGCGACGTGCTAGTCTTCCCGAAGTGGTACGTCTGGCAGGTTTGTTTATTTACAGTGTCGAAGTCGTAACCTTTCTTCGGTGGGTGATCGGTGTGAGGAGAAGACACCATGAAATGACCGCTGTGAATGATCTGCGACTCGCGTCCGTCTGATTTCTTGAACGACATAGTGGGCTCCTCTGCGTCAGAGTCGTCGTCCTGCTCCTGCTTGATCATCATCGTGGCCCGTCGGTACTGCCTCGTCTCTCGAGTAGCCATGTTAAAAGTGCGCGCTTCCACTTTCGCTGGACTCGCTGCGGTGCCGATATTTCACTTTATGACATGTCCTTCGTCCATTACTACCGCATTTAGTGATCTCGTTTTATAAGTTATTTAAAAGTCCCGACTTTCCCGCACGCCCCCAGCGTTAGCCGCCATGCTATCACTTGTAAGTTGAAGGGATTTGGTGAACTCAAGACGGTCGTTGCGTCCCGATGACAGAAGCGCCCGCGATTGGCTGTCCCGAGAACACGCCCACTAACACTGAGAAACACCAATAACACATCAGCTCAGGAAACGCTATGCGGCCAGCAACTGTGCAAGTCAGTCAAAACACTGCTCTGCGCTGAAACACTTGTTTACCGATATTACAACTAATGTGGCTTGGAAACACTTTTCTAAAGTTATGGAAACCCATTCCAGCATGTAAGAAAAAAAAGCATGTCTTGAGAAGTCGACATTATCACATACTTAAGTCATACTTGCGAGATAAAAAGTCGAAATTATGATAAACTCATAATTATGAGATACAGTCGAAATTATGAATAATAAAGTAGAAATTATGACTTTAAAACTTGTAATTACGAAATGTAAAAAAAAAAACAAAAAAAACAAATCGAAATTAAGACTTTAAAAATACTGAAAAATCGAAATTAAATCGAAATTATTGCTTTAAAAATCGTAATCATAAGATTAAAACGTCTAAATTATTTTTTCATCGTAATTATTAGATAAAAATCCAAAATGACTTTAAAAGTTGTAATTATGAGACAAAGTAAAAATTATGAACAATGAAATTGTAATTATGAGATGCATCAAAATTATGACTTTTAAAGTCAATTATGACCAAGTCAAAATAATGACTTAAGTCATCAAAAATTTAGATAGTTGAAATTATGACTTTAAAAGTCAAAATTATAAATAAGTCATAATTGAGATAAAGTTTCAATTATGACCTTAAAAGTCAAGTACAAGTTTAAATTGAGATAAAGTAAAAAAAAAAAAAAAACTTTAAAAGTTGTAATAAGAGTATAACATCGAAATTCTGACTGAAGTCGAAATTAACGTCAAAATTATGACTTTAAAATTTGTAATTATGAGATTAAAAAGTTGAAACTATGAATAAAAGTCGAAATTGTGACTTTAAAAGTCAATTATGACCAAGTCATAATTATGAGATGGAAAAAAAAGTCAAAATGAGATAAAGTCAAATTATGACTTTAAAAGTCGTAATCAGTTTCGACCTTGTAAAGTCAGAATTTCGACTTTTTATCTCATACTATGAAATCATAATTTTTACTTTTTAGCTCATAATTATGACCTAAGTATATCATAATTTTGACTTTTTAAAGGCATGATTTGTTTCCTTGCATGGTGGAAATGGGATATGGCTTCCATATAAAGTAAGGTTCATCCTACCTAAAATTAAACTGTCAAAGCCACTTCAGTAGAAAAATAGTTTATTGTATTAACTAGAATAACAAAGACAAAAACATTCACTGTTAGTGTTGTATGTTTAAAACTACATCAATAACATCTGAAAGGAAAACACGGAAAAGTAGATAATAGACAGATAAATTAAGTAAACCCTTTACCTACTCTTGAAAACAGAAGAAATGTATATATGTATTAAGAACGAACACATGGATAGTTTTTGCAGGAAACGAACATAAAAACAAAGGTTACTTCTGAAACTGGACAAACCGCATTCCATCTACAACCACAAATGGAAACCATTACAACGCTTTCCAGTCAATGGGCTTCTTTCCTGATTTCTTCAGCAGTTCATTGGCCTTTGAGAAATGTTTACATTCAAAGAAGCCGCGGTGAGCAGACAGTGGCGAGGGGTGGACCGTCTGCAGAACGTGGTGTCGTTTCTACAAGTCAACAATCAGGAAACAATGCGAGTTTCTGTTAACATTTATTGAATCTATTGACACGTTCATGTATTTAAGCTGGAAACGAGTTCATTCATAATCTGAAAGAATCACACAGCATACCTTGTTGATGGCGGCCCCCTTCTTTTGAGCATAAGAGCCCCAGAGAATGAAAACCAGACCCTGCATGTTAGTGCTGAGCCAGTGAATCACAGCATCAGTGAACGTCTCCCAGCCCTTGTCCTTGTGCGAGTTGGCCTGGTGTGCGCGCACCGTCAGCACAGCGTTCAGCAACAGAACTCCTGCACAAGACATTCATAAAGAGATGTCACTGAGCACATTAACGTGCATGAAGAAAAAAAGCTTATATGCCTATGAGGAAAAAAAGGACAATCAAAACAAGACCCATTTTATTTTATTTAAATAATTTTTATTTTGTGCTGAGCCAGTAAAAAAACTCCATGTAATCTTTGTTTGTTTACTGATTTATTGTGCAATAAAATATGTTTTACTGGTATAAAGCGCTATTCATAAACTAAAAGCTGCATTGCATTGTTAAAATGTACACGTCTTTTGACATATCATATATAACGTGTCATTAGTCGTATAATGAACTACTAATGTGTACTCCATAAAAAGGAGGATGTACAGGACGCACACCTTGCTTCGCCCATCCTGTAAGATCACCGTGACCGGGTTGCTCAAAGCCTTCGATGTCTGATGCCAGTTCTTTGAAGATGTTCACCAAGCTGAGAACAGCAAAAGTGTCACAAAATCATTGAATCCCTGTAACAATCTGTAACATCCTTGCTTTTATGCTCAGTGACATTCCAAAGAACAGATTGATTAGAGGGACAAACGTCTGTAAACATAAGATGCTAAAATATAATCTGTCACTCAATGGTTGTCTCATTACATTGTCTTCTACAGACAAGAACCTGAGTGTATGTGTGACAGGAGGTTTTATTCCAAGGGAACCAGGCCCCTTTAGTTCTTATAGATTTTCTAAACCTACTGAAATCAACCTCACCTTATAGATCCAGAACAAAAAACACTTAAGTCCAAACAATACAGTATATATCACTAAAGGTGGGGTGTCCGATCCTGATTGAGCAGGGCCACTGTCCTTCAGAGTTCAGCTCCAAACCTAATTAAACTCACATGAACCAATTAATTAAGGTCCTTAGGATTACTAGAAACTTTCAGGCAAAATGTGAGAGCATAACTCAGGACGTGGACCTTCCAGGATCAGGACTGGACGCCCCTGGACAAAGCAGAACCCAGAGTGTAGTGTTTTTTTTGTTCCTTGCCACAGACACTTCTGGCTTGCTGACTGCAAAACTAAAGAAAGGTATTCGTACTATGAAAATAGCAGAATAAGAATAAGCTAGTCCCGTCTCTGTAAAGCTGTGTGTGTTGTGACAAGTGCTATAACAATAAATCCTGACTTGACTTAATGACTGCAAGGCAATACCTCGGCGGAGGAGGCACAGGTCTCTGCACGCTGAAACAAAGCCCGTGAGCCTGGTTGGGTCCGTGATACGGATCCTGGCCAAGTATCACAACCTTCACCTAGCATCACAAGAAAATATCATTATTACATTCTTGGAAAACCATGCATTATTTAAAGAGCAAATGAACATCTTGGCAGGTTTTGAATTTAGTTTTGTAAAGTTCATGAAATAAGTTCATAATCAGAAACAATTATTTCAGAAAATTTCAGTTTGACTACACTGATCCTATCGAATGAGCATGAAACTTAAACTGAATTGAGCTGGATAATGACACCATTGTCTTCTTATAGCTGACTTGAATTCATTTCATAATTGATGAACTTAATTTGTTTTTAACTGTAATTTTTAAATGCATATAAAAATATAAACTATACATTTTTTGAATTACACATACATACACATATGTAGTATACAGCACACCTCCGAGATGCGTGTTAAAGGGATAGTTCACCCAAAAATAAGAAACCTGACACAACAGTTTTACATACATTCATAATAACAATCAATGCCTATTTAACTGACAGGACATGTTAAAGAAAAACATTGCTAATGAGAAAATATTTTTAAAAATACACTGTCCAGTTAAAACTGTGAATATCAAAAAGAGATCTATGTGATGTACAGGCCTATATGTGGGTCAAAGACAAAAAGGGTTTTCAAGCAACAATAAAAGTTTAATGCAGCTTTACAATTTCCCCCATAAACTAGAATGAGTCCTGTTAATTTTATTGTTTCTGAGCAAAAAATAATGACTATCATGCATTTTTATCACGATTTAAATGTTTAATAATGTTCATATACTAAAACGTCTTCAAAACAATCCTTCAAAACACGTTCTTAATCATTTAAAATACAATACAATTTAATATGACCAGTTTCTTATATATATTTTTATGAGTACAGGTCAGTATTAGTATGTTGTTTTATTTTTACATTAATTCATCTGTCAAGCTGAATGACACCGGAACATTATTTCACTCATATTTTTACATTTTATCTTCATAAAATAGACACTTTACTTGCACTTAGCATGCTTTTTATGCATATACAGTCACTTTTGCACATTTGATGCGGACACCAAAATGGGACTTTTCTTTAGTTTGAGCCAATGGCTCTGTAAGTATTGTTTTTTTCTTTTGTCTGAAGCTTTCAGGGGATAATACAACACTGCACAACCAATATGCCGTCCATATGAACATGACATTCAACTCACATCTTTTATGTCACATGTTTGTGTCCAGGTAAAAACTTCATTTGACGGTGGGTAGATGGTGTGTTTTTGCCTCTCCTCAGCAACAAATGACATTAACTGCGAAAGAGAAACGCTGTTGTGTTACTCTTCATTTCAGGAAGTTTACAACGACAGTTGTTCTTCATGTGCGGGTCACTTACTGATTTAAAGTAGGGCTTCCCGAATTCCGCGTTGAGCGCTTTCTTCCAGCTCTCTCCGATCCCGTTGGGAACAGTCTGGTTTGCAGAGAGCCGTTCCAGAGCCGCCTTCTTGTTTTTGGAGATCCGATCGAGCTGCTCAGGACTCAGTGATAGTGGGGATGTCACATCGTCGCTCCCCAACTTTTGTTTTTTGCCCTGAGACAATATTTTAATATATTTGCTTGCACTCCGTGTTCGCTTGGCAAAAAGACCGGACATGTGTACATTTAAAAAACTAAAGCAGGCTATGTTGGAAAACATTGCTCAATTATTATGGCACAGAATGCTTTCTCAAAATGCATCAGAATTCAGAAACTTATAGCGTGAAATATGTAGTATGTGGGTTGCAGTCACAACGTTATTACATGGAAATAAAGTAACAAAAGTACAATTTACGTCAAATGTTTTCCTTTAACACGTGCTGTCAAATAACCAATGCTAGCCTTTGTTTGGGCAAGTGACGTAAAACTGCTTCCGGAGTTTTGTAAACTGTATTTAGCGGGAAAGGGAAAATACGCAAATGACACAGTACTTCTTTAGCGCTTCGCCATGGGGTTGCACTCGTGAAATTCTGGGTTAAACACAACTAAACTAACAAGTACAACTGACGTTATATGATTTAGTTTTCTCTGACTCAAAACATTTCGCATTATGCTGGGGGTTTTAGGCACTAGCTTTTGTTTAGGCAAGTGACGTAATGCTACTTCCGGGAGCGTGTAAACTTTAGCGGGAATGAAAAAATCAGAGCCAATTCTATTTGCTAAATGAATGACACGTTAAACAGATAAATAAAACACAACCACTTTCATTCATAATTCACGCGAAATGTGTATGCATATCCAGCAGCTCCAGAATAAAGCGCGTTTTACTCACATGGTCCCTTGCATCCCCTGGACATGTAACTACCTCGTCCAGATTTCTTTTCTTGGACGCAGGCGAGAAGAACGAAGTGATACTTTTCTGTCCAATCATGTTCACAAATAAAAGGATTTAAAAGAAATAAACTTTAAAAGAACAATACGCGAGGTATGGACGCGCGACAGTGTTTGAAGAGCTACAACTCCCGCCAGACGTCTGTATGTGACGTAGATTACGTGAGGGCGTAACATATGTGTTGGATGACAAATAAGTTAGGTTGTTACATTTAGAAGTTTGAATAAACGTTACTCTTATAATGACACACTTTCTAAGTATATGTAAAGTATCGAGAGAAAAAAGCTCTTTCTGTGACACAGAAGATTTAACTTTGAAATGTTAAAAGCTACTTCCAGTGTTTATCCTCATATAAATGTTTTGGCTGTTTTTATTTTATTATTTTTGTTAATGATTTATATGTTATATCTGATGCTCTGTAATTGTTAGTAGGCTATTTTCGTTGATTTTGGTACAAATAAAAAAGGCTTGTTTTGCGTGGTATGGCTATAATGTTTTGTACTTTTTCATTTGTTCTATAACTTTGTTTATGATTGTGTGTGTATAGCATTTTTTTGTAGCTAACTTTTTTTTTTACACTAATAGCCTAATTATTAATTCTTTCATAAAAGGGGGTAATGACAGGGGTAGAAAGAAAACAGATAATAGAAAAGGTAAGAGAGATAACATTTCACAATGAAAAACACCTTGCTAGGTCACAAGAAAACATCTCAAAAATAAACGATAGACAAAACCATCAACATAATCACAGCGACCCTGTGTGGTCAGTGGTGAACTAAACATACATTCCAGCAAATCCCTCACACCAGTGCATTTACGCCAAATGCTTTTCATAATTACCAACACAATGTAATTGTTTCCTCAAATGTGATCATGATTGTAATAACAATTCTGTGATTATAAATACACACATTACAATATTAACACATATAGCAGCACATTCAGAAGGAAATGTTTTACTATTTTGAACAAAGGTTACAATAACACTAAAGCAAACATTTCACAAAAACTTAAAATGGAATCACAAGTTGTTATATATTTTATATTATAAAAGACTCCAATCAGAAGTCATTAATTAAAATAATTTACAATTTACGAAAAGGTGTAGCATACGCAAGCCACTTGATTTGGTATTCTTGTCATTTTAAAATAATGAAAACATTAACAATCAAATTAACGTCAACAATAAAAATACAAAAAAGACAATAGGCAATATATACCCTTATTACCCTTATTTAAAAAAAAAAAAAAGCACTTACCATGAACAAAATACTCTCAGATTATTCCGTTGCAAATGAAACATTTTTATTACATTGTATTCGTTTGGTATATTTGTGAATTTGTTGTTGTTTTGGTGTCATTTTAGTGTCCGCATCAAATGTACAAAAGTGACTTTATATGCATAAAAAGCATACTAAGGTCAAGTAAAGTGTCTGTTTTATACATTTTAATAAAATGTAAAAATATGAGTGAAATAATGTTCCGGTGTCAGCTTGACAGATGAATTAATGTAAAAATAAAGTCCTGACTGCTGGTCCATTCTGTGCCCGACACAAGAATCACTGTGCATTGGTAAGGATCATCTTTATTAATTAAAACATAGGTATACATATCTTCCTTAAATCGTACTTATTACTGAGAGCTCACAAAAAAGTGCACCTTTCCCCCATAGGTGTTTCTGGTTTAGATGTCAGATTTGCCTGAGTGTTTGTGTTTCATGTCTTTTAGCAGTAGCCTAATAGCCTGTACTTGTCGCTATCAATAGGCTTTTGAAATCAAAGCGTCTGAAATAGCCGATGTGTATTCTAAACAAATGTATTGAGATGAATTACATAGAAGGGGTCAG
>JAHKKF010503644.1:0-42407 GCA_019740295.1 Labeo calbasu
CAGAATATTCCACTACGTTCCTGGACAGGCAATTTGCGTAGCTGTAATTCATAGGCGGGGATTATGTTATATGTGAATGAGCGTGCACGAGCGCCCTTATTTACGAATGACTGGAATTCATTAACATACACAAGTTTAACCATCAAATCGGACGTTTAAGAAGCGTTTGTAAATCCGGAGGAGAAGGTCTGTTTTACACGCAAATTACTCAGTATTTACTCATAAATGTTTTATATGATAAGTATTTAGGCAAGTTTCACGAATGAGGCCCATTGGTACTCGGCCAGTGTTAATCAGTCTGTATTTGTCACACACCGTGGCAACCCTTCCTTAGCCATCAACATTCATCGCTCTGTAGGACGGCTCTCAGATTGCTCCAGAACTCGCTTCTCTTTTCCTCCTCCTCGGGCCACTCCAGATACGTCCTGGAGTTCATTATCTTCCTCAGCTTGCAGAAACGCTTGGGAATGGTCTCCTTCTTGATTGGCTCGAGAAGCACCAGGACGGCAGAGTCATTGTGTTCATCGACTATGCGGAAATGTGAGAAGTCCAGCTCATAACGGCACCACTCGCTGGTGACAAAGTGCTCAGACAGAACAAAGAGAGTCCTATGGCTCTTCTCAATTGAGTCAATGATGTTATCCACAATCCAACGGCCTGGCTGGAAATCACGTTTGTGCAAACATAGGGCAAAGGGAGGATGAGCGCTCTCCAGCTCTGGAACAAGGATCTCCTCGACCCACTCGGCGTCATGTTGACTGTAAGATACGAAAGCATCATAGCGGAGCTCTTCGGCCAGTCGACCAACTGCAGGTTTTCGTTTGGCTTGTATCCAAGCTTTAGTCATCTGGAGGTACCATATAACGTGAAGCTTATGGCATGTGACAACGATAAGTCCGAGCACTATGATAATCAGAGAACAAAGTATCGAGACAGCAGGGATCATATAACACTCGAAGACTGATAATCTGACACTGTCAATAGCATCACCTCTGAGAGCGAATGGAGTGTCGCACACATAATTGCCACGACCATCTCTCAGTGTGATGAAAAGGTCAACATCCTGTCTAAAGAAAGATACAAACTCACAGGAGCACACAAAATTGTTATAACCTGCTTCCAAATATTGTAGCTTTCTGAATCTTTTCAAATCACTCCTGTTAAACATCCGCAAGGCGTTCCTTTGGATAAGCAGTGTCTGCAGCTTTGGAAGTAATTCCCCATGTGGAAGTTTCATAAGTCGGTTGCCTGTCAATATAAGCATAGTAAGTTGAGGAAATCTTTGGTTGAAAACCATCAGATCATTTTTGCTAAGATCTAGGACCGTCAAGCTTGAAGGAAGGCATGGGGTCAGCTTACATATCTTTGTGCTGGAAAGGTTCAGAAACCTGAGGGTAGCTGGCCAGCTACATTTTTCTGGCATAGAGACAAAACTATTGTGACTTACGTCTAAATATATGAGACTCTTAAGATTAGTGACCAGCCGAGACATCAGCCCAAGAGATTTTAAAATGTTCTGGCTCACGTTAAGAGTGATGAGGTTTTGGTATGCGCCAAAACTCGTAGATAACGTGGGCTCAATCGTTAGGTCTGAAAGCAGGTTCTGACTAAGGTCCAAATATTCAAGTTTTTTCAACAAGAAAGTAGTTATCGGAGGAATAACGAACACTGTGCCGTTTATCACGGACACCCTGTGGAGATTCACCAGCAGAAATCCCAACTGCGTCATGCTGCTAAACTCAAAGAACCCTTGAATGTCGAGATTGCGTATGTAGGCCGTATGTAAGTTTTCATAGTGTGTGAATGAAGCTTTCTGCCACCATCCTTGACCAATCAAACGTATGTCTTCAAGACCAATATATGACAAAGAAGAACCATCCATGACCATCAAAAAAGAGGTCAATGCTTCATCAGTTGTGCAGCTATCTTGAAAAGTCAAGCTTTTAGTCCCACCTTCTCTCGTCGCTTTAAAGGGTTCTGTCGAAGTGTTCGTTCTGAGTTGAGCATCTTTGATAATTAGCAGAGTTTCAGGGTGGGAGACGTCTTGAAGAACCTTAGAGACTAATTCTGGATCATTCTGAAATAGATTCTGAAGGCTCAAAGAGACTAAACCGATGGGATGGGCTGCTTTCAAACTCCCGTTCTCATACAAACTCAGGTTACTGCCAATGCATGTCATCTCGTCCAGATGAGCGAGGCCGTCTAAGCCATTCTTGTATATCTCTCTCAGTGATGGACTACCAAATCGCAATGTCCTTAGGTTAAGAAGAGGCTGAAAAATGGGAGCAGGTCCCAAGGTGGTGTATGGGTTTCCTACAAGGTTCAGTTGCTGAAGAGATTTTAGCTCACGGAACCAAGACGCAGACAGATTTTTCAGATTGTTCAATGACAGGTCAAGAACTTCCAGCTTGTGCTGAGATTTAAAAGCCTCCACGTGTATGAACTTGAGCTTGTTCTTATGCAAGTTTAGGGTTTTCAGCTCACTATATGGGCTGAGATCGTTCATGCCGATAGATGCAATTTGATTGAAAGACAGGTCAAGACCAAGAGCGTTTGCTGGAACTTTTGGGACGTGTTGGAGATGATTTGATGAACAGTTGCAAAAATATCGCTCATCACAATTACATGACCTGCAGAAGTCAAAGCCTTGGGTCAAAATTAATGTAAAAAGAATTACGCGCTCCTTTGCGTTCAAGGGTCTCATCCTGTGAAAAGAAATGGATTTCTTTTTAAGTAAATAAGCTTATTCAGTAGAGTTGGGTAAATTGATCAAAAATCATAGTATACATTCGTAAATATAAGGCACTATACACTGTATATCATTTACTGTACACACTGTATTGTGTACATCACTGTATTAATTTTTGTTTACACGTCTTTTGCCTGTATTTGAATTTTGCACTGTATGTCATGTGTATTTATAGAGTTAAAGGAATAGCTCACTCCAAAATTAAAATTCTGCCATTAATTACTCATGCCGGCTACTGCATCCTGGCACGCTCGTGAATGCGCGTCGAAGTCTGACACATAAGAGAAGAAATTGTTGAATAAAGTCGTTATTTCTGTTTTCTTTGTGCACAAAAAGTATTCTCATAGCTTAATAACATTACTGATGTCACATGGATGTATTAACGATGTCCTTGCTACTTTTCTGGACCTTGAACCATGTAGTTGCATTGCTGTCTATGCAGCATCAGAAAGCTGTCAGATTTCATCAAGAATATCTTAATTTGTGTTCTGAAGATGAACAAAGGTCTTACAGGTTTGGAATGACACGAGGGTGAGTAATTATTGACATAATTTTCTTTTTTAGGTGAACTAACTAATAAAATAAATGGATAATGTCCATTCATGAGCAACAAATCAGCATAATACATTCATTTCTAAAATATGTAACACTGAAAGACTGGAGTAATGGCTGCTGGTAATAAATTTAGCAAACACGAAAGGAGAAACACACAAAACAGAAGTCCTCAATTTCTAATCTGAAAATCGTCAGTCATTTAATGCACTTTCATTTCGTTTTATGCCAATACCTCATTATTACACCACATTTTGAATAATCGCAAGCTTGTGGTTGCAGTCTTACATGTCGAATGTTAAAGTACGAGCAGTCTAACAATTTTCAAGACAGAAAGAGTCAAAGCTGATTACCTGACTGCCATTATTATGTCTGGTCCTCTATTCTGTGTAAATTGCCGTAGTCATAGGAGAAAACAAACAGAAATCAAACATGAAAACACAGTGTGAGTCACAAGAGGTAGTGAAACTCAATAGCCTGATTGAAACTCACAAACTCATGTCTCTTTTATCAGGAACATCGATTTTAGGGAACCGTCCATAAAGACAGAGAATGTGTATATAGGCCTATAGTGTACTTCCGTGCTTCATATATGGCGGTAGACAGTTGTGTAATAATTATTTAAATAATCTCAAACGTCTTACACAGCTTTTATGCAAATTCTCTTTTTTTTTATTTTTGCAAAACTATTTCAGATATCTGCTCATTTTCACTTCACTAAACACTGCATTTGAATTTCGAAGGGATTCAAAAAGAGGAAGTTAGCCCTAAGTAAAGCATGTATTTTACTTTACCACTATAAAGTATCTCTACACTGTTGTGGTTATTGCAGGTCACACCCAGAGTTCTTCATAGATTTGCAAATATTTTACAGAGAGTAATAAAAGAAACAGAAGAGCCCTGTGATGAAATACTGGGATCCTATTGTTGAAAATATTATAGATGTGATTTGAATTGTCAAATTTATGGTTTTATGTTTGTTACTAGCTTTCACACATTATAGATAAAGAGCCTTTCCTTTCTGACCTTAGCAGCTTCTCTGATGAAAGACAATCTAAAATTGCAAAAGGACTGCTCTCTTGAGTCACCAAGTGACAGGTGAAAAGAGGCATAACCCTATATCAGATAAAAACAACTTGGGACATATGATGCTACTTTTCTATTTCTGCTTCATTTGAGCTGTTGATGGCACAACAATATTTCTGTATTTTTTGAATTTCAGACATAAATAGACTAAATTAATACAAACTATGTTTAGTGTATGCAGAGTCTGCATGCAGAGCATAACTACATTCCTATTAGTATCAAAACACTCTTGGATAAAAAGAAAAATTGAAGAAAGCAGTAAGTATTTTAGCATAAATATAACTTCTGAACATGTATTACACTTAAGAAAGGAGACCTTCCAAGTATAGTTTATAGGCTACTAAAAAAAAGAAAATACTTTCAGTATATATTATATCATGATATTCCGTCTTTGGTAATTTCTTTAAGTAAGTCTATGGGATCTGATCTGCTACCAGACAAAAAAAAACAAAAGTCTGATTACATATAAAATTAAAGCTGCAAGTAGCATTGAAAGGGCTATAGGAAAACAGCGAACAATGAGCAAGATGGATTTAAAGTGGTAAATATAGATGGAATATGTCAAAGTCATTTATATGTGCCAAATTTACGCTGCCAGCTGGTGGCGCTGTGACTATAACTGAATATTGGCATGTAGATGTGTTCAAGCCAGGCCTTTGATCAAACATATAAAGTTTGGTGCAGATTGAACATGTTATGTTTGAGTTAGTGTAAAACATGACATATCCTGTTGCCAGCAGGTGGTGCTATGATTATAACTGATATTGGCCTTTAGATGTCTTCAGGCCAGGACTCTTATCGAACAGTAAAGTTTAGTTAAGGCTAGAAGGGATATAGCTCTAGCTACTGGGCATGCGCACATCAATTAACGTTATTTTTGTCACTCTATACAACAATAATACTGTTTTTGTATTATAGTAAGGGCTAAGTTTAGGGTTGGGGTAGGTGTAGACGTTAAAAAAAACGATCTAATAGATAGAACAATTCATTTCATTGTTAGTTTCCGGTCGGAGCTTTATCCCTTCTAGCCACAACCGTGAAGTTTGGGGCAGATCAGAGATCATGTGGCTGAGTTATAACAACTTCCTTTTACATGGTTAAAAAATCGAATTTTGTCAGGCCACCACGGACACGCCCTTTAACGAAAACTCAAGATCTTCACTATTTAACATCGCAAAGGGCTTTAGAGTAGACTGAGCAAATGTAATGTTGATGTCATTAAATCTTCAATGAGGAGCTTGTTAGAGCATAAAACATGCCACTTCCTTTTGCCAGCAGGTGGCGTTATGACTATTACTGAATTTGGGCATGGGCATGTGTTCAGGACAGGACTCTTATAAAAAATGTGAATTTTGGTAAAGATTGGACATTGTATGCCTGAATTATAACAACTTCCTGTTTCATGGACGAACACTCACTTCAACAAAAACTTAATTTTTTTTGCAATTTAACGTCACAAAGCGCATTAGATTACACTGACCAAATTTAGTGCTGATCTGTTTAAATCTCTAGTAGGAGTTAAATACAATGCCTGAAAATAGTGAAAATGGCATACTTCCTGTTTCGAACTTCATGCCGGGGGACTTTTTTGTATTGGTGTGTTACATGTGTCTATGTAAGTAAAACTTAGGTCAAGGGGGGTAAAGGCTAGAAGGGATACAGCTCTTGCTACTGGGCATGCGCACATCAATCTAACATTATTTTTGTCACACTGTACAACAACAATACTGTTTTTGTATTATAATAACTGCTAGGTTTAGAGTTGGGGTAGGTGTAGACGTTAATAAAACACAATCTTATAGGTAGAACAATTAATTTCATTGTTAGCTTCCGGTCGGAGCTGTATCCCTTCTAGCCACAACCGTCGAGGGGCACTTTGTTAAAATTTTGTAGGTGGCTGCTATTGAGCCATTTTGCCACACCCAATTCTGAAACCCATATCAGATGTAAATTTTCATCACTTTTGGTGTGTGAGTAAAGTTTCATGAGTTTTCGAACATGTTTAGGCCCTCAAAAATGCAAATCATTTTTGGAGAAGAAGAAACTGAGCAATTCCGAGTCTTTGCACCATCGGTGCTCAGAACATCACTTACGTTAATTATTTAAACCTGCAATAGGTAAATGCCAACGGCTTTTAACCAGGATATTCTGGATATGGGAAAGTAATTGAGATTTAAAAAAAAAAACATTGGTGTACTTGAGGAAGACACTTTAATCATTGGAACTGCCTTATGTCATCAATTAGCTCACTGTCACACTAAAGGAAGTTAAATGTAAATGGTTAAAAGATATCCATACATTGCACTATTGCCTCGATAACTTCATCTGACCTCGCTTACTACGTACGTTAGCACTTTTGACCATAAATTCAAACGCGGCCTCTTTAACTAGTTTGTGTAACCGCACCAAAGTCCCGCCTCCAGGCCTGCAGCCATTGGCTTAACGTCACCGTTAGGGGGTTTTAATTGGATGCTGAGCTGACATTTCAAAATTACGGAACTGATGCGGCAGCTGTAAACAACCGCAGCATGCTCTTTATAGAAACGGTATTTTTAGAGTGATATAGTAGTCGTTTAGTGTTTACATGAATTTCAAGACTCCCATGATAATGTTTTCATTGTCTTCTGTCTTTTGTTTTGCAGTACATGATTAAAAAAATAGAGATTTTTTGTTACAGACAAGCTGACCTCCCCAGTGAAGACGCGGATTCCGCTGACAAGTTTTGGTCACCTTATTAGCGAAGTCAAGGTAGACAAATAATAAATCGTTATTTAACATATAGCAGCGATGCATGGTGTCACAATAAATAAATAAAATATTTAGTAAAATGGCAAAGTAATGTTTACAAAATATATAAATAAGCTATGAAATATTCCTTCCTGTCCTTCATTAAAAAAAGGTCTCTGCTATTTGGAAATACCATGGTATTTTTTTTAAAGATATGCAAATATCAAAAAAAAAAAAGCCCTTGGATATTATGTTTATTCAGTACCATGGAATGATATTACCACCTAGCCTATTTTTTATTGATATGTTTTCATTCATAAGTTTGCAATAATTTGTAAAAATATATATAATTTTTTTTTAAATCACAGAGACAGCTCTTCGGGATTGATGCACCAACCCCAACAGAACTGACAGGATGGAGGAAACATTTTAACAGCTACACAATTTAAGGACGCAGAAATGTAAGATCATTAAATCTGTCAGATTGTTGCATGATCAAAGACAACAGTAACATCCTTGTTCACGTCACTTGTATCTTAATGTCATTTTTTCCCCTCCCACTTACTCCCTTTTCCAGTTTGTTCTTGCCACATATGGTGTTCTTGCACTCACATCTGCTGTCTACATGCTGAGACACAGCAGGAAGGAGGAACATGAAACAGCATCTGCCTCCTCATAAACTACAAATGGAAAGTTTAAGGGGGTTAAGAATACAATAAATTATTTATGATCACTATGAGTGGACCGTGATTAATAAAGCTCACGTTTCTACTTATCTCTGGCCAGATGTTTAATTTTTTATCATGCACACAGATTGTCACAATGTCCCAGTAAAATGGGTGTAGCCGCAGATCTTTTCTTTAATGTTTTGAGGTACTTGGTTAGGGACTTGGTTCTACGCATCAGTTGTTGACTGAATGTTAAGATGTGAGTGTTGTACTCATAAGTGTAGGCAATTGAACATGAGCTTGTAGGGACAAGATTTAGACTTACGTCACCAAAAAGTCTGCTGCTTTCACTGGAAGATTCAGTTATTTTTGCACAAGTTCAAAATGTTTTGAAAAATGATACATGTCCAGATGCATTGTTCACAATAAAATCTATAACGTTGCGTTTAGAATGTAGACAAAGTGAATTTTCATATCATGTTGACTTTAGTGTTTTTAATTGCATTGTTGTTGTTGTGTTACGCCTTTGTAGTAATTTGCCAGTAGAGTGCAGTGTAAGCTTATTGTGAAGTACATTTACTGGAAACCTATGGCATTATCTGTTCTAAAGGCAAATTGTGCGGTTATGTTAACAGCTGTTGGTTTTAGGTTAGTGAAACTAGCAGGACAGATAGGGACATTTTCCTGTAAAATGAATGTTCAGAAATGATTTGAGAAAAACAGTTCTGTTGTAATACGTTTTTCTGCTTTTTGTTTCAGGATGATCCTGTTAATCACGAGTCATTCTGAAAGTGAATCTTCATTTAAGTCTAATTGATTTGAATAGTCAATAGTCTAATTATTATACTAATCATATGACTGAAATACTACTCATTTTCTTTAAGAATACAATCTGTTTCTGCCATACATTTGTTTTCCTCTTTTAGACCGCATACTATACAGGTATGTCATTTATGTTTCTCTCTCTGAGAAACAGTATTTTTTCACGCATTTACACCTGAATGAGAGACGGTCTATACCTGGGTCAGCTAAAGTGAAACTGAAATGAAAAAGCACCTGTGTGCACCTATGGTGGGATGTGGTGAATGTTTTTTTCTTGTAAAGATAGGGCAGTAGTGTTCTTGGGTGTAGTAAATTCTCTGTGCAAGCAGTTGATGTCAGAGATAAAAGAGCTAGTCTTTTCGGATTTTGGGGATCATCTCCAAGGTGAAACTCCTTCAGACCTAAAATCATCTTTGGATTCATCTGCAGTACAGTGCAAGGTATTTTTCCCCCCTGAAATCTGCAAACAAACATGCAAACTACTGTAAAG
Organism: Labeo calbasu; assembly: GCA_019740295.1. Classification (NCBI taxonomy): domain Eukaryota; kingdom Metazoa; phylum Chordata; class Actinopteri; order Cypriniformes; family Cyprinidae; genus Labeo; species Labeo calbasu. The sequence goes on from JAHKKF010503644.1 coordinate 9,095, forward strand.
CTAAGATTAAAATGTAACAATCCTTATTTGATTGATGATTTTGTTAAAGATATTTTAAAACTGGGAATTGATTTGAAGGTGTTTTCTGAGACGTGAACGTAATGTGAGATGAATTATGCCAAATATACGTTCTGCTTTGCCACTCAGAGATAACGTTTATCAGATATTTTTAGAGATGATCTGATTGCTAGAAGAGTCAGAAGTAATTTGACAGATCTACAGAGAGAACAGTTATTCATACAACATCCGTTCAAAGTTCAAACTATATGTATGTATTTAATTACCAGTGAATGCTACCAGTGTATTAAGATACAATAGTTGTCTGGCACACTAAAAAACAGACTGGACACTTTAACATTGTTAATGTTCTCCGTTGTGTCTATTTTTTTTATTTTTTTTTTTACTTTAAAAATGTTATTGTGTTTATGGATCATACACTTTAAGGTGCATATTGTCCCTTAAAAGTCAAAATAATGGTTGATCAATATAGGATTTTTCAGTGGCAGATTCATAGTTAATATTTATGTACTTTTCTTCAGTGGTCTGAAAGATAATAATAGCAATATCTTAGCCTACTATAAAATGCTATAAAAAATGAACTCATATTTGATGATGTGCATTTACATTAATGTCGTTTCTATAATTTTCCAAGCCTTTGGAAAATAAAATTGAATTGTGCAAATGTGTAGCTCATATAATTATGACATATGTTTGCTTAGGATAACAGTCTTTAACAATAAAATTCAACCGGGGATAAGACTGAACACTTTAACCCTTAACCTGTCGTAAGACGAGATGAGTTGGTGTAGATCACGTGATTTAAAGTAAAACATGCCTCCGAAATGAAAGTGAAACAGAAGCGCATTGAAAACAGCCGGCTAAATAATAACTTAAAATACATATTAGTGAGCATAAACTGCATTAGCTTGGTTATAACAAGCATCTTATGTGCCTTATTTGCTGTTTTGCCAATATCTTCGCCATTTTGAAGGTATTAAATTACATAGAAAGGGAGCGAGAGAGCGGCCAAAATCCAACCCATTTCTAATTCTGACACTTCACTTTGCGCATTACGCAGAGGGTAGAGTATAGGTATTTTAAATGGGAAAACGCGTGCATACATTGAGACATATAAGCTACCCTTCATCCAGACACGAGTTCTTGGAAGAGATCTCGCAGTTATTCATACGCTAGAGGCGAGACCGTCTTGCTTAATAAAGCTTTCGGTTTCGCTATCTTTTGTAATGGTCAGCCTATGAGAAGTATGATGTGTTAACTAAAAATGCAGCATCGCAGGAAATCTTGACACAGTTCTAGAGAAGTTTGGGTTAGACAACATCAAACTGCATTTGCGGTAAGTGGGCTAGTGATTTTTAATCTGAGACCGGACTGGGGGTGTCTCTTTCACCTTAAATTTCACCGTGACGCGATCCGTGTATTAAACACCGATTTAAAGAAAACCTTTTCGGTATACACGTAGAATAATGGTAATTCTGAAGAGTGTAGGTGACAGACATTTGAAAAATGGAAATCGTTTCACTTGTTGCATTAGAGAACCGTTTTAATATCATCTGATTCCTTGGAGTTCTTTCAAAAAAAACGTACGTATTTAAGAGAAGCCAGAGGACTTCGCTTTTCCTTTGTTAACGGTTAATCGCCTTTGTCTATAAAGACCAAATGACAGCAAAACATTCAAACAAGTAGACTATAAAGCCAACCAAAAACGCTTCACAGAGTTATTAGTTAGACTATTTATGATTGTTTTTATGTTTAAAATATAAAATCTATTGATATGAATTATTTAAATATTTTTCCTTTGTATTTCTGTAGTGGTTTTGATATGGATCTTGATTTTTAGATTACAGTACGGCTGAGAAAAATCAATTTCATTTGCCTCTGACCCATGTCTGAAACAAGGATTTCGAGTTTAGACAAGTTTGAATTTTTCTACATTTCTTCTAAATGTGATGGCTGCAGTCATAAAGTTTTTAAATCAAATCAAATCAAGTTTTATTTATATAGCACAAATAAAAACTACAGTAGTTGACCATTGCACTGTATAAAAAGACAAAGACATAAGACAAAAATATCTTTTTAAAAAGCAATAATAAAGGGAGTTTATGTCAAAAACACGTATTAGAAAATTCTACTTTAAAAACCAAAAACAGTTGTAAGCCTGAGAGAAAAAGTAGCCATCAAGCACTAAAAAAGCAGTTTGATGCAGTACACAGTCCTCAGTGTATATCATCAGTTATTCATACTTGTAATTATTTTCTTAGGGTTACTCCATTTGACCTGGACAAAATGTGCCTTTTCATAAAAGTTCAGAAAGTAATATCACACTAAGACATGAGGGTCGGTCTATAGGGGGCTTCTCTGTTTTATGCTTTTCTAATCACTTGGGAACAAAATGGCATCTTTTTTGTTAATTACACCACACTGACTAGACAGAGCATCATCTTCACAGAAATGGTAAGCTTTCTGTTCTGTAATGAAGAATTGAATGAAAGCAGAGCACACTGGAAATGAATGTGCTTTCTCGCACATACTCATGCACTTTCTCAAGCACTTTCTCGAATGTGTCTGGGCCAAAGCCGTTGATGTTAGAACTCTTTGTTTCTTTGAACAGGCGGCACAGAATCATTCGCATATGCTTTAGGACCATGGAGGAATGGTATGAGTGGGCCCCGATTCAGAATGGTCCAGCATAATGACACTGACCATGCAGTTGCGCGACAGGGTCCGTCCAAGCCGGCCGAGTCCCCTAAACCCTGTGCTGTCCCACCGACACACTTCCACCCTTTTCGGGACCAGCGGGAATGCGACCTCATCACCCAGGCTGTGGATTACTTGAACCACAGTGGATTTTACTGGGGTCCCTTGGAAGTAGACGAAGCTCACGCTCGACTGGCCAAGCTTTCTCTTGGTACCTTCCTGATCCGGGACAGCATGCAGGCAAATGTTTTCTTCACCCTCAGCTATCGGGCTCCCGAGGGCCCGACCAGCGTGCGGGTGCTCCTGAAGGATGGAGGCTTCAGTTTAGCGGGGAGTAAACACACTTTCTCTTGCCTTTTTGGCCTGCTGGGATACTACATCGCATCCCCAAAAAAGAGTCTGAGCATGCCGTATCGCGGAGATATGCCGCAGAGTCTACAAGAACTGGCGAGAAGAGCTGTGGTGCGGAGTTTCGGGAAAGATAGTATTCAACAACTGCCTGTGAGCAAGAAACTTAAAGAATTTCTGTGGTTGTACCCTTTTAGTATATGAACGTGTGGAGTTCGTATGAACATGTTACAGACGTTGCAGCTCATGATTAGAGCCACAGTACATTTCATACGGTGTGGTCACATTGGTGAAAATTCAGCGAGCAAAATATCCTTTGTTTATTTTCAATAGTGTCACACAGAAGTACTGTGAAACCAAGTCATTCTCTTTACACAAACTTCAAGTCCCATCACACTGACTTGTTTTGAAATGGCTGGATTTTGCACGCTGAATTTCGCTGCGGTAAATTTGACTGCGCCTATAGGATTCTGTGCTCCTCAATGATCCAACTAAAATGTTTATTTATGTGTGTAGTGATTGTTTGGACTATTCTAAGACATTAAAATGCACTACAAAATGGTTTTTTTTTTTTTACATACGCAGCAAGATCAGCACAATACCACCACAAGCCTTCGATTGCTTTAAAGCAATCTCACTGGTACTGGGCCAGTACAAAGTCTGTATTTGTGTAAAATGAGTGATTTGACAATTTAGTTACCTTTACATAGTATTGTCTGTCTTTGTATACGAATGTAAGCCACTGACAAGAGCCATTGGTGATGTCGATATCAGTATGAACGTTTGAATTGTTTTTATATGTAGGTACATGTATACAATATGTAGACTATATAATCTATAGTATGTATTGTATGGCAATGTCATTCTGCTATGCAGAAATATGCATTTCACCTAGTGACACATAAAGGTTTTATTTGTTTAGGATTGCTTTTTATTAATAAAGATAAATTATTTAATGTGATTTAAAGTCGATTTGGCTATTATCTCTCTCTCTTTGTCGATTTCTCTTTCACTTCTTTTGTACTAAAGAATACGTTTCTTGTAATGTGACCCAACCCAAAAAAGAAATCAGTAACCTCTCACGCACTAACTTTACAGAAACGGCCCCATCTAGGGGAAAATATGAGTTATTTACCGTATACATGGGCATTTACACCTTTTTCATTGCACACTCCTAAAAAATAATTACTTTTTCTCCATATTTATCTATTCCTTTGTCAATTCCTTTGCAGAATAAAACAGGAAAGCATGTTTTGTTTTCACATTTCTAGCCCCTTATGTATAAACAAAAGAAAGAAAATGGAACATTAACTCAGTACAAGGTTTTTCAGGATAGAAACCTAAAACAAAGCCATCCATTGTGATACTGTACTGAATACCTCACATACCTTACAAAGGAGAGGACGTCTACATAAGTGCATTCACTCAGCAGATGATTTATCTAAAGTTATTTTAGGATTATTTATATAGTGTTATAGTATCTATTAATAGTATTTTTATAACGTTTTAGTAATTTTGTGTAATTTACTTTTATTTCAGTTTAAGTTTTAGTCATTTTAGCACTTAAATGTAAAGTTTTTCATCCACTGTTTATATTTAGGGGTTTAAGCACGTAGCACTGAAACCCTATTGTAATTGTTAGAATGGCAAAGGATCAACAATCTCCATGTAAAACTGATCGCGCAGACCAAACCCTAGTCGTAGAGACTTGAAACGAGGAGGGATGGTAGTATTCACACCGCCTACAAAATCACCAAAGCTCGCCCCAATCGGCCTGACAGGGGCGCTACAGCGATCAAAAATGCAAAATCGCTCATTACTCCTAAACCGGCAAAAATTATGTTTTTTTTTTTTTTTTTTTGAAAAACCTACTTTTGTGAACAAGTACGAGGTTTTTCGCCCAATAAGTGCAAAAAGATTCTCTGGAGAGTGAATATCCATATTAATCAAAAAAAAAAAAAAAAAAAAGTTTACCTTTGGACCGTTGCAAAGGGACGCCAAAACGTTCAAAAGGGGCAGGGCCACTCCAGAACGGAATGAGATATCTTCGTCATACTCTGAACACATCTGTAGGAGCCATACACTGTAAAAAAAATAACACACCCGTAGGTTTCTGAAGAGCATTTTTGAAGCTCTTAGTGGGCAGGAGTCGGCCGTCGCCGTCTTTGAATCGCGTCACTGCACGTCACTCCCGGATAATCGAAAATGGGCAAAGAGGCGGGAGACGTGGGTGGAGCTGGTTGCTGAAACCACGCCCGCCTAGCGCGACGGTGGTGACAGCAGCGGCAATCCACCTGTCACTCAAGTGGCCACACCCTAAATTACGCAGAACTTTAAGGCTTAATATAATTTAAATATATGAGTTAAAAAAAAATTCACCCCCCTCACAGTTGACATGAAGGGCACAATTAGCTATATAGACCAAAATGACTTTTTGTACCAGGCTGTAAACATTTTTTTTTCTGCTGTAAAGTTGGGCATTTTAACATGGGGAGTCTATGGGATTGACTCCCTCTTGGAGCAAGTGTCTAGCGGCCAGTCGATGAATTTAAGTCACTTCCGTGTTGGTTTCAACAGAGAGAGCCGGAAGTTGCCGCTTGGTAAGAGCACAGTCTGAGGCCACAGGAAAAAATGGCATAGTTTGGCCACTTGGTGGTGCTATAAGAGGAAAAAAAACATAAAAATGTCTGTAACTAAGCAACCATTTGTCTTATCAACAAGAAAATCTCTGTGCACAGTTGTGGTCGAAAGTGCCTCAAGTGTCTATAAGGACATTTGCATATCTCAAGAAAAAAAAAAACTGCCATTGGCCAATGAAATTTGAGCACCTAATACACAAGGTTATTGGCTGATCGGAACAAAACTCTGGGCCCGTTTGACTCATGGCCCTAAAGATCTGCGAGAAATTTGAAAGAAATCGGCCACTGGGGGGCGATTTCGCATTTGTAAAGGGCATGAACAATTGTACATTGCACAGTTTTTCACACATTTTGGGCCACTTTGTGAACTAGTTCTAGGTTTTTCACTCAATCTGGAGAACAAAACCGCACTGCAGTACAATTCTCTGGACGCTCTAGGTCAATAATCATCAAAAAAAAAAAGTCGAAATTTACACTTTGGGAAGCTATAACATGGTCGTTTAGAAAAGGGGCCTGTCCGAATTTACCTAAAATCCTATAAAGCCTAAAGGAAAACTCAAAACTTCACAAAACCTGGTGAGCACATGCGACAGATGATTCTAAACCTAAAGTCTAAATCTAAAGGTTTTAAGGTAATCGTACCACAGCTGCAGTGGCAATGATTTTAAAAATCATTGATTTAAATGGTAACAGACTTGCTATATAATGTTTTTTTTTTCATATGTGCTTAAATGCCTTAAAGAACTTAAACAGTTTTAGTTAACCACAACAACACTGATGTTATGTAGTGTAGTGATGAAGTGACTTACATGAGGAATACCACAACAACTGTGCTTCATCCTAGAGAGAAAAGTATGAAAATAATATTCATTCAGCATCCAACCATCAGAAACTAGTCTGTCATCAGAAGCCAATACATGCAGCAACAATATACAAGGCTCAACAAAGCGTTTCAAAGAGCTTTATTATTGTGATGACTGGAAATGTTGTCACTAGCCAAAGTATTTTTTCTGCATGCCTTAGCATCACCTTTCTAGTTCAGGTCTATTAATCAGACCTTCAACAAAACTGCTTTTGTGTTGTGTGGTATTGTAATACTTACAAAACAAAAAACCTGACATGAAGAGAGCGAGATTAATAGCGCTTTGATGTTTAAAAGCAGCATTTCAGTCTTGCATTACACACACATCTCAGAAATGACATAGTACATTAAAAGTTAAATTTTAATTCTTGATATGCTCTGCCATTTCGTTTTAGTATCAGGCATGCATGTAGCTGTAAAGCAGCATAACTACATGAAACGCTCCACGCAACCAAGTTTACTTTCATAATCTGGCTTTCTTCAAAGTAAACGAAAGATACTTGGTAGAGGTTGATTTTATCCATCAGAAACTGATTGGACCATGACGAGAGCATTGCCCCATGTGAAAGGAGTCAGGTGACTGAAGGGAAAAGGATGAAAAAGTAAAAGTGTTTTGCTAAAGAGGAAGTCGTTTCAGAGGAGGCCAAAACAAAACATTAAATATGAGCAAATATGTTATTTTAATAGGAATAACACACATAATTGTGCCATGCGCAGGAGGAGTAGTGCATTAAGAAAACCGTTCCAAGTTTGAGTTTAAACATCTATTGTTTGCTATTTTCAGAAATGCAAGTAATGTAAGTCATGTGAGTGTCTGTAAATGTAAACATAAATGTACATCACATCCTATTTATTGTGTGTTTAGTGGGAGGGAGTTCAAACATGTTATACCTACACTTATAGATTATACATTTTAAAATCAAAAGCATGTAAAAGGGAGTTACTTTCATTTCTTTGGTTTTTAGCAATAAATGATTTAAGATCTTTGATTTATACCTGTCACTGTGGTTGCTAAACACATAAAGCTGATCAAACTTGTCATATCTCTTTTTATTATCCACCCATTATGCCTATAATTCCTATGGAGAAAGAAGAACTGTTGACCTCATTCAGACAGTTAAACTAAAACTTGGATCCAGGCTTTAATCCTGTTGCTTACTCATGGGGTTTAGTGTGTGCTACTTTGTCATGTACATTGGCCACAAGGGGGCATTGCTTCCCGCAACACTGTTAATCTAACAGGTTCCCTTTACCTTACATTTACATTTGTTTTTTTTTCTATTTCGGTGGGAAGTGGCTGAGAAACATAATGCAAAAATAGCTTAAAGCAGGGCTGCCCAACCCTGTTCCTGCAGAACTACCTTCCGGCAGAATTCAGCTCCAACCCTGATCAAACACAACTGAACCAACATAATTAGGATCTTGAAGGAGCGCTTGATAAGCACTTGCAGGAAGGTAGATCTCCAGGAACAGGGTTGGGCACCCCTGGCTTAAAGCCTAAGACACCACCCTCATGTTTAGCTTTTTTTTTTTTTGTACTAGTTTTAATGCACATCATTCTTTATTTCCTTAGTACTAAATAGGAGCTTTGTTAGCTGAGAAACCTGATTTTGAGTTGAATTGCAAATCTGAGTTGTCATAATCTCACAACAGTAATAGTAGCATAATCCACCCAAACCAAATATTATGATTTTAATATTTCCTGGTACAACTGCCGTTGACCAAGTGTGGGCTGTGTGTTTGTCTGGACAAGTTATGAAGGTGTCTTGCATGGCTTCTTCAAACGAAATGACTGGTGAGCTCTATTGTAACAAAAACAAAAACAAAAAACAAAACAACCAAACAAACAAACAAACAAAAAAAACAACTGTGGCACTTTGTCAGCTCTGCAGGACTGGTTCCACCAGAAACCTGTGATTTCCCAGAAATCATAAGGCAGTATTACATCAAGGAAATCAATCAGCACCCATGCTTTTATTCGACAACTGAGTGATGGCTATTTTGGATTCCTGCACTTAAATGTGGTAATTTAACCAGGCAGGTTTTTAAAGCCAGCAGCAATTACATTAAACTAGAACTGACTGGTTTCTTTTTGCGGTCACCTAAGAATTGAATCTGCAACCAAACATTTGGATTTAACTGAAATACTTTGTGGTACATTGTTAGCATTTTCATTTGACAAGCTGGATTGCTTTGAGCGGTGTGTATCTGTTGCAGTGATTGCATCTTGTCAATGGTTCAATAGACACCTTGGGATTTTCCCAGAGCTGAGAACGTTACATCACGTCATTTGCATAAACATCACACAATATTTGCTTATATAAATAAACTTCCAGCTATATTTACAGACAATGTGATTAACTCAAACATTAGAAATATATCGGATCTTAGCGTTTTAAACCTGTCAGAGGGTTCAAACATATATTGGGTCGCAGTTTCACATCTAACTGCCAATGCAAAACTTCAGTGGAATGTTCTCCGTTTTCATGCACCTTGCTGAAGCAAGAAATTCTTTCTTGGACTTAGAAGTCTGTTTTTCGTCCTAGATGAGAGAGACAGTAAGACTCAATTAATCTTTCTAATTTTAGCTCTGTTTTGATAGCTAATGTTCTAAAAACTGAAAATTTAGAAGCAATAAAACATATCACCTAACACAAAAGGATATTGATGTAGGAGATGAACACTGAGAAAGTCTCTTTGTTTGATTTGACCCAGATGAGTCATGTTGAGAACAAATGTGCATTCTTTAAAATCCCAATAAGATGCCCTTTCGATAAGGTTACCTGATGCCCTCTGGTGGATAATGTTATGGATGTTCTTAAAGGAGAACTCCACTTCTAGAATAAAAATTTACAGATAATGTTCTCACCTTCTTGTCATCCAAGATGTTCACATTTTTTTTTCTTCAGTCGTAAAGAAATTATGTTTTTTGAGGAAAACATTTCAGCATTTTTCTCCATATAATGGACTGCTATGGTGCCCTGAGTTTGAACTTCCAAAATGCAGTTTAAATGCGGTTGTAAACAATCCCAGCTGAGGAAAGAAGGGTCTTATCTAGTGAAACGATCGGTTATTTTCATAAAAATAATACAATTGATATACTTTTTAATGTCAAACGCCCCTCTTGTCTTACTCTCCCTGAACTCTGTTTTTTCCAGTGCATGACAGTTAGGGTAACTCCCATCTCATGTTCTCCCTCAATTTCAAAATCTTCATATAATGCTGTTTTTTTATATCGCTGTCCTGCATCACCTTTTTTTTTGTTAAGGGTGTTTGATCTTCTTTGCATGTTCACTTTACATAGACTGGGTCGGTACTTCTGCTGCGATGTAGGATGATTTTGAAATTATTTTTGAAGTTGAGGGAGAAAATACAATTGGAGTTTTTCAACATACACTAACTGTCTTGAGCCAGAATACACGGAGTTCAGGCAGAGCAAGACAAGAGGAGCGTTTGAGATTAAAAGTATTTAAAATTGTATTTTTTTAAATGAAAATAACCGATCGTTTCGCTAGATAAGACCCTTCTTCCTTGGCTGGGATTGTTTACAACCGCATTTGGGATCGTTTAAAGCTGCATTTAAACTGCATTTTGGACGTTCAAACTCAGGGCACCATAGCAGTCCATTATATGGAGAAAAATGCTGAAATGTTTTCCTCAAAAAACATAATTTGTTTACGACTAAAGAAAGAAAGACATGAACGTCTTGGATGACAAAGGGGTGAGTACATTATCTGTAAATTTTTGTTATTAAATTTTAACATTTTTGTTATTAAATTATATTACATTTTCTTTAATATAATTGTGTTTTTCTTTCCTTCATGACAGATTCCTAATCACTAATGCACTTAATAAACTTTTCTCACTATTTATTTAAGGAAAAAAAACCATCATTAATATTTAAAATATTTTAAAAATATATAATATTTAAAAAAAAAAAACATTTTAACGTGTTTTTCAGGAAATATGCTAGTATAAATCTTCAGTCAGCTGCTTTCAGGATAAAATATCCAGGCTTTGACACTTAAAAAATTAACCATGGCATAAATGAAATTATTATTAGAGAATAGTTTACCCCCAAATTAAATTTTAATAATAATTTTCTCACCCTCATGCCATTGAAGATGTAGATGAGTTTGTTTCTTCATTTGAACAGCTTTGGAGAAATTTAGCATCACTTGCTCACCAATGGATCCTCTGCAGTGAGTGGGTGCTGTCAGGAACAGCTGATAAAAACATCACAATAATCCACAAGTAATGAGCGCAACTCCAATCATGTGTTTCTAATAAACAAATTCATCATTAAATTGATAGTTCACCTAAAATGACATGAGGGTGAGTAATTAATTACAGAATTTTTATTTATATATATATATATATGTATATAGAGTATAGAGTTATCTTCCTACTGGACTTCTTATATGTTCTACTTCCAAAAGATCCGTATCCAAGTTAATCTTGCTGTTATGATTCTGTGCCTTAGTATCTTTGCATCATTCTGATTGGTCCATCAGTAAAAATCTTTTTTTTTTCACTTTTGTATTGTCTCTCACTTTCTCTCTCTCTAGCATGTCAGTTTTGCAGCCATGGAGTCTATATGTGGATAATGATCTTAGTCATTCTCATGCAGAAAGAGAGAGAGACAGACACTGTCCAGGTGAAAATAGTGTAAACGGCAATAGTGTAAAGAGACAGCAGCATAAGAAATGTGGGTTTGACACTGTCAGAAAAACACTCTTCTCACTACCCACGTCTATTAAAAAACAACTGACACTTTGCTAAGGTACATGTATGGAGGATTGTTGATTGAAGCTGGCAGTTCTTAGAAACATTTTTAGTGACTTTTAAGCAAAGCCATAAATTTGAGAGAGAAAATACATTGTCAGTCCCACTGACTGCGTGAACTTTAGACTTGACTTGGTATCCACATCTGCATGAAGTGATTATTGAGATGCAGCTCAAGACACGTGACCTACTGTAGACTCCAATAACAGTTTTGAAGGCCTGCAAGTATTTGCAATACCTTGGCAAATATTAGAATACCTGCGACTCAGACTTGAGGTGAGTCATACTTTTACAGACTAAACACTGAGTTTTTACAGCCCACAAAAACTGTACAGCAAAATAATCAGCTGCAACTTGGCTCATCTTTAAAAGCTATTAAAGAATGGTACTGTACACTGAAAAGGCTTTGTAATTTTTATAGAAAAAATACAGTAAAAAATGACCTGAAAATTTGGTTAACATTGCATCATGTCATTTTACAGTAAATGTGTGGTTTTTGCATGTGACGCTTAGTTTATTGTATTTTTTGTTATCAGTAAAGTAGGTTAAGATGTTCTGAGATAAATTTGATGTTATTTAATGTTTATTGCATTATTGATGGTGAAATACACAGTTAAGTTGTGAAATACACAGACACCAATATGACATAATACCTAAGATATTGTCACAGTACTTTTTTTACAGTGAATTTCTGGAAACCACAGCTGCTTTTTTTCTGCCATAAATTTAACAGGATAAACTTAATTAACATTTTTTAATACCAGCAACACATGTGGAGTGGCAAATTAAAAAATAATCAGAAAGTGGATTTGAAAAGAATAATACTGTTCATTTTAGTACATAGGCCTTCATCAGGGCTAAAATATTGAAAGTGCAAAAAGACTTACTGAAATGATACGCTTAATGAACTTTAAAATTAAAAAAAAAAAAAAAAAAAAACTCTTATAATAAAGGCGTAATATTATTTTCAGTGTTTCCAAACCCACAAATTCCAACAGGAAGTCTTTTTGATTAAACGTAAACATGAACCTTAAAAATGGATTTCCCGGATGAACACAAAATGAAAACAAAGAATTCTGGGTCCACCAAAGAGGACAGGAGCTGTGGAGGCATCTTTCCCCTGTGTAATGTTATGAAAAAATACTGTGCCGAAAACCCTGGAAATAGACTGTGTCTGTTGTCTAAGACCGCAAGCAGCGACCCAGATCCAGATCAAGACATCAAGTAAAAAGACCCAGACTACTGAAGCCTAAGACCAAGACCACAAGGTCAACTGCAAAAGTTAATACCCTAGGAAAACACAAAATGTACAGTATACCCCTTTTTCCACTATGAGTACTTGACTTCAGTGTGCAGTGGTTATGTTATGAAGTCTAAATTTAATGCAATGCCTCTGGTGTATTTTGGTATATTCAATGCACTTTGTATTGCATGGCAGGAGTGGATGTGCAACACAACAAATGTGGACTTTGTTGCAGATATCTGAGCTACAGAAGGCCCAGGACTTTGGGGAAAAACTGTCCCACTCAGAAATCCAAACTAGGTTATAAAGTACAACCAAGAAGCCCGAAGCAGCTCTGCTAAGATCCTCTACTCAAACATGTTATGTATATAATGAGATATATACAGGGATGTTTTTGTCATTTAAACTTGTAAATACACCAATTTTTTTTTAAAATGTAGAATTATTGATTATTTTTGGATGTACTGAAGCACAAGATGCACTTTGGATCATTCTCATTCTTCACTGTATGGTTTATAATAGTCCTTTACGAATTGTTGCTTGTGACTCAGACTGTGTGATCCCAGCTATAAACCATGTCACACTCAGTTGTCATTAATGTCAGACTGTACGACAGTGAAGACTTACAACATCAGTCCGTGACATGTTCGGTGATGTGAGCTGCATTTAAAATCAATCTCTACTGTTAATTTTGATCAAGGCTGGTCTTGAGAATACAACTGATGAAGGCCAAAACATCTGTTTTTTTTAAATTCTGTGCTTTAACTTAAAGGGATAGCTCACCCAAAAATGAAAATTACCCCATGATTTACTCACCCTCATGCTGTCCTAGATGTATATGACTTTCTTCTTTCAGATGAATACAATCGGGGTTATATTAAAAAATGTCCTGGCTCTTTCAAGCTTCATAATGGCAGTGAATGGGTGCTGAGATTTTGAAGTTCAATAAAGTGCATCCATCCATCATAAAAAGTACTCCACATGGCTCTGAGGGTCATTAAAGGCCCCCTGAAGTGAATCGATGTGTTTGTGTAGGAAAAATATTCATATTTAAAACTTTATAAACTGTAATCTATAGTTTAGCTTCCGCTAACTGTCATTCTGTCATTCACAAGAGAGTGGCGTTTCAGCGAATGACATAGGACATAGGCGAGAAGTGACGTATGTGGAAGTGCAAAGGACAGAACAAAACAAACCAGTCACAAATTAAAAGTACATAATGAGGATTTGTACAGAAAATTTTTGGAGGATTCCGATATAAGTCAAGAGGAGGCTGGTTTTTCCTTGCTGTAAACAAAACTTGGTTCTTGTGAGACTAGCATATTCTCACCAGAGCTTACGCTACGCCTACGTCCTACATCATCCGCTGAAACGCCACTGTCCTGTGTTAGCAGAAGCTAGAGATTATGGTTTATAAAGTTTAAAGTATGGCTATTTTTCTTACACAAATGCATCAAATTGCTTCAGAAGACCTTTATTAACCCCCTGGAGCCATGTGGATTACTTTTCATAACGGATGGATGCACTTTATTGTGCTTCAAAATCTCAACACCCATTCATTGTCATTATAAAGCTTGGATGAGCCAGGACATTTTAAAATATAACGCTGATCATGTTCGTCTAAAAAAAATAAAGTCGTATACACCTAGGATAGCTTGAGGGTGAGTAAATCAAGGGGTCATTTTCATTTTTAGGTGAACTATCCCTTTAAATAAAATATTTTGGAGTGCACTCCAATCCTTGAAATTTTTGTCAAGAAAAAAGTGGTGGTTTGTTCTTGTTGCACTAATTGCATCATGAGATTCTGTGATTCTAATGGTTCTTGACTTGAGAAGCCACATTGCAGGATTGTGCCTCAAAACGTCTGACACTGACAAAATTTCATCTGAGGTAAAATTTGATTGCAACGGTCATTAATCGTCTGCAGGCGCATATGTCAAAGTAGCGATGAAACACAACAGATTTTGGCCTAAAATCAGAAGAATCTTCTAGGATTTACAAAATTGGTCTCAGGAGGCCAAATCGTAGCCGAAATTATGTAGTGTGCACCCAGCTTTAAACAAATGTCTGACAAACGAGTGTATTTTGATTTGTTGGTTGTTTAACTGAGTTAAATAATTACTTCAGCTGAATACTTCTCAAAATTAAACAGGATATTGTGAGTGTAGCATGCCATCTGTTACTAATTTCCTTTATTGTTTCCTAACACTGAGTGCTTAACTCAGTATGAAGATCTCTTTTCATTTAAACTTATGTTTACTTAAATTTGTAAATTAAAAATGTATTAAATAATTAAAGTAAAAACAGACACACACATAAAGATACATCGATAAAAGTCATGCAGGAAGTGTTCTTGTCATGTACATTTGAACAGACACACCAAGATATGTTTATGTGTACATACAAATGAAGTTAAAGAGTGGAATAATAGCCTGTGTGTCTGAATATGTGTGGTTCCTGGCTGTTGTCGAATCTGTGGCGTATCCAGGACACCATGTGTGCGTTGCGTCAGAGTATGTGTTAGGCCCACGCGTGCTCCAGATATTGGCTCGGAGTAAAACTGTCAGTACAGAAACTGTGGAGCAAAGCACATGCTCACTACAGTGAGCCATTCAGCTTGATGAAGCTAACCATGCAACCCTAAATTAGCGGATTACACTTAGATGAATACACACACACACGCACACACAACCCATCACACAAACCCCCATTAGATCTGAATGCTTCTTAATAAATCATTATCAGAGAGGACAGTGCGTCTCCTCCCTCAACTTAATGACCAGCTGACTTTTACAAATGTCCTTCTGCACATCCTCTCTCCTAATGGCTAAAGTGCAGTGACACTGGCGATGCGGGATTGTAAATCATTCAAGTTAGTGTCACACACTTCAGTGATTTACACCCGTAGAGGGAGTCCGTTTAAGCCTTAACGAACCGACTTTTGTGTTGCATGTCATGAGCTAAAATATATTGTATTGGCTTTCACTGACCTTGATAACAGTTATAAAACAATCTGGAATGAGCAGTGTCAATGTAACATATAACGTACTAACAGTAAGCTGGGGAGCCAAACTCAAAAAATACAAATTACTGTAAATTTAGTATTTCTCTATGACTAGCAGAAAGAACCTCAGGTAAACTAGGTTTTGCAATAGACCATAATACCATATGATGTTAAAATGTTGTCTAAGTTTTAGCAAAAACAAAATTGAAAAAATAATCATTGTTTTCAAACAAGTTTCCAAACAGCCTATCCTGTCTGCCAGGTATAGCCTCGAACAAATATAGCAATGCTGAAAGCACCACAGAGTCACAGTGTTTACACTCTTTGGGGAAATTAGCAATGAATGGCTTATTTATAGGTGTCTCTGCACATTAAACTGGGATAGAAGAAAGAAAGAAAAGGAAAAAGCTAGATTAAAGTTCTAAATAGCTTTATTATTCATATTATTATTCATCACTATTATTATCAGTCAATATGAATACATTGTGGATACTTCATCTTTTAAAAGTATATTTAAATTATTATAACTCATGACTTATAGACAAAATAATTTTAAATGTTAACATTGATCATACACCACTGTTCAAAAGTTTGGGATTAGTTATATTTTTAAGTTTTTGAAACAACTTTCTTTTGCTCACCTGCATTCATTTGATCAAATTTACAGTAAAATCACTAATAATGAGATTTTTTTTATTCTTTTTTTATTATTATTTTATTCCGTTTTAAAATGTAATTTATTCCTGTGGCAATGCTGAATTTTCAGCATCATTACTCCAGTATTCTATGTCACATGATCCTTCAGAAATCATTCTGATGTTCTGATTAGTGCTAAAGAAACATTTTGTTGTCAATGCTGAAACACTGATATTATGCTTAATATTAAAATTTTCTTCAAGATTCTTTCATAATTCGCAGGATGAAGCTGAAAAGAACATTTGAAATAAAAATCTTATGCATCAATATGAAATTCTTTGCTGCCAATTCCTTGCTAAAAAAAGCTAAGCTAGTTGGCTGGTTTTAGATGGTCATCCAGCCTGCTTAGGCTGGTTTTAGATGTTTTTTGCCCAATTGTAATGCATCCTTGCTGAATAAATAAATAAAAAAATTATATGCCATCATACTCTGTATTTTTTTCAGTGTACATTATGTCATCGCATTGCTATCTCGATGTTAACCAACCACGGAATTGTTGGTTTCCAGTATGAATATCCACCTTATTCTTCAACCCGGAAGTATGTCTTTGAGCGAGACTTCCGGTTCATTAGACGCCACAGGAAAATAACTAGAATAATAATGTGCAGTAAATGGTAAAACTGTTTGCACTACAAACCAGTGTGTTCATAATTAAGATAATACATTAAAATAACATGGTAAGACACACCAGTTAGTAATATCAAGCAGTAAAATTAGCTCATTCGTACAGCTGAAAACAGCTGGATGCAAATGAGACTGGAAGCCACACCCATAAAATTGACAAATGGCCGCGTAAAATAATGTGGATATGTGTCTTTTGACTAAACACTGGAATGCACGATTACCTCAAACAGATCAAACCTGACATGCAAATTCAATCTTTAAACTACACTTTATTGAGTTCACAAGATTTACTAACGCATCCAGGTGTATATAAATTCATGCAGTTCCTTCCCCCAGCCACCAGATGTCGCAACTTACTACATGCCACGATTTAATTGAACGCACCTGTCCTTCGTTTACCGCTCGTTACTATGTTTAAATAGCTTGACTCTGCAGTCACTGGTAAGTTTTGATAGTGCAAACAAGCAATCGAGTCGCTTCAATCGCATTGTAATTTGTAATAGTCGTGTTTATGCCTTTTTTTTTGGATTTGTTTGTCTTATGTAACTGATTACTACTGGCTGTGCCTGCCTTATTACAATGATTACTGCATTAGCCTTTCACCATTCTGCTTATTTTACTCTCTGCAAGAGAATTCTCACTTTGTCACAATCTGATATGTAACAGCGTTAGAACAGTAAACTGCAATCATCAATAACCCACACTAGCTACTTAAAATAAACACTAATTCGAGTGTGCAATACTGCTTAGTTTTTCTCCATTCTGCTCCAGTACACATCTAGGTATTCTGAAAACCTTAGTTGATTAGCTGGTTAAGGTATGTTTAATTACAGCTGGTGCTAAACTCTGTATTAAAGTGGCTTTTCAGAAGCAGGACACACCTGTTTTATTAAATAAACCACTGAAATAGTAAGATACTGAATCTGCTAAACAGGATAAGTGGTTAAAACAGTGATGTTTGAGGTCCTCTTGGGTAGCAGTGATCTTGTCCCTTGCATCATTCTCTTTATCTTATGGTGTTATGGTAATCTCTGTGTGAGCATATCATTGTCCAGCTGGCTGTTTATGAGTTCTTGCAATATTGTACACCTTGCTCATTAGTATTCAGAAGAGCCTGCAAATTCTCTCCCCATTCATCTCATTAATTGGATCATCTGACTGAAATTACCATCATCAAAAAGGAAATTATCCTATAAGTATGTTGACCAGATGTCACATTTTTTGGCCAGAACAGCAGGCCTAACAAAGTAGTTGTTTTATATATGGGACAAATTTCAGACAAATCCAGAAATGTGACAAGGGTCTCAAATACTGTATGTTACCGATGCCTGACAAAAACAGGACATCTAATTCAGATATAAATATGTGTTCAATTTGAATTTGGACATTTATGTCCACTAATCTGCAATTACCTACACTCTCAGAAATAAAGGTACAAAAGCTGTCACTGGGGCGCTACTTTTTCAAAAGGTACAGTTTTGTACCTATTAGGTTCTAATACTGTATGTATTAGAACCTACCAGGTACAAAAAAGTGTACCTTTTAGTACCTTTAAGTACTAATGTGTACCTTTTAGTTACCAAAATGGACTCTTTTGAAAAGCTTTTGTACCTTAATTTCTGAGTGTATGGTTAAAACTGCAAAGCTTACTATTTTGAATGCAAAATGAGAATTCAGATTCATGTAACGACCACATTTTATATATTGAATTAGATATTGAATATAGAAGCTCTGAAAACCTCTGTTTAAGCTGCTCTGTTTAATGTACAGTACGTGTTTGTGATGGTTTTTGTTATTGAATTAGTATTAGTGATGGCCTGAGATGACCTCTGATTGTTGCTTATAAGATTGTTTGGCAGCCCCCACATTGCATTGTGAGAATGCAGCATCCATTATTCAACATCATTTCACAATAAACGCTGTATCAGTCTGCACCGAGGGTATAAAACAGGATTCAGTGTAATAAATTGAATTGTTTACTACAAAATTGGACATCCTGCAAAATGACATCGGAAATAAAATGAGACATTTTAAAGCTTTCTCCAGTGAATGAATCACTGCGTTTGAGGAAAAATGATGCTGTTTTTTGCATTATCTATCTGTTATTATAAATTAGATGAAGATAGGTTCATATCTTAATTCAAACTAAAGGCTACAGATCATTTTAACGATATTATGAACACCCCACCACTAATGAGCAGTATGTGATTTTCACAGTATGTGTGAAAGCATGCATGTCATACGTGAGGCCGTGCATGTGCAATAGGGCTCGCGTGAGTGCATTTGTTTTTGTATGTTGTGTGTAAAGAAAAATGCGTTAGAACTAAATGCAGAATTTAAACTAATTGCAAATGCAAATTTTCATAATTGCATAATTAACATTATAGTAAACACTGTCTTAGTGATTTGTTTTGAATCACTCACAAACACTTCAGATGGGATCGATAGGGTGTTAAAGTGTAAAAGTTGGCTCGTGGAGTACTTTTAATTAAAAATCTACAGTAATAAGAACAGAAGGCTGCGTTCTAGAGATATTATGGTGCGTCAAAGCTAAGACTGTCATGCAAATACTATTGTTGGAGTGAAACGCTGCTGTTCTATTGAGCGAATGTATGTTTGTGAGTGTGTGCGCACATTTGTCTGTGTGTGAAGGGGGGTGTGAGTGTGTGTTTTATGTAATGTAGCATGGTCTGTTTGGTAACAAAAGTGGTGACACTGAAAATTGGGTTACCATGGAGACAGAATTTTCCCACTTTTTTGTGCTCATGACAGACTCATGCAAACCTCTCTTCTATTTCTTCTTTACTCCTTTATTTCTTAATTCTGTCTTCATTTATTCATGAAGTTGTGCATATTTTGTGATCCTCTTGCTGTTGCCTTACTGTATTTTGCATGGAATTACAATTTATGGATGTTTGTTAGTGGAAGTGAGATACTGTAAATCCAAACAGTCCAAGGAAATTAGATCTCTCTTAGTCAACGTGAGCTTGTGTCTGTTGCCAAAGCATGTCATTTGTGTATAGCTCTCTCCTTAAAAGAAAATGTGTCTAAAATGTATTGTCTGTTCTCAGTTGTAAATTGTTTCATTATGAGCTTTCTGGATAATTACCTGCGACTCCTTTCAAGTCAGTTCTGGGCTTTCATTTAATAAGTAAACATCTCCTAATTTGACCCAGTTTAACTCTGCATTAGGGCTGATTTAATACGCACAAATAAGTGCTTGTGTCTTTGAGTGATTCACACAGTATAAAAGATTTGTTAATAATTGTTACAGATACTCTGGAGTTTCAATACTGCTTCCATGCCCACACATAAACATAACCCTGTTTTCTAATTAGACAATGAATTAATGAATAAAATAATTAGCTAGCATTTGTTAGATGTGTTTTATCCAAAGCACTTTACTTTCCATTCAAGATACTATATTTTCTCATAATGCTCAGCCTTGGCATTGTTAGCTCCATTCTCAACTGTTTGAGCGAGTTTTAGATTCTGCTACTGTAAATGTTCTGAAACCTTTGCTGATGTGTTCTGTATATGAGATCATATATGATCTGAAAAAGAAAAGGAAAATCATTCCTGCCAAAGCAAATCAGAGTTCCCTTTGAGCCATGAATTTGCATTATTTGCTCAAGCAAGCAGATAATGGGCATAGGTTTCCAAACTTAGATACACAGACATGGATAATCACAATGGACCTGCTGTTACAAATGGTAAAGTTTATCATCTTGAAATTTGTTCACTGGACTGTAAAACGTCCTTTTCCAGCTTGTTCTGAAACATGATTGGTTGGCTGAGGGAGACAAAAAATGCTGGGGGTAACAAAAAGCAGCAGTACATTACGATGTATATAAGTTTAGATGCGTCAGATCTATTTCATAGTGGTTTGTATACTAATTCAGCTTTATTTCTTCAAAATCAATGTGTGGAATGTAGGTTGTCAAAATGGGTAAATTCTAAATATGAATATATTAGTATATAAAGGTTGACCTATAAAAAATGAGTAATTATAATCCTTCTGAGGACAAACAGCAAGACAAAGAACGTTCCTGAGGCAGTGTGTCTATGCTAAATGGTTAAATGATATGTATGTTAAATGGTATTGTAGTGTTACATCATATAGTTTCCTGGTAACCATAAAATAGTGGGCTGGCGTTGTGAATAGCAGTATAAAGTGCTACCAATGCTTTCAAAAAATCTGTTAAACTGATCTTAATGTTTGAAATAAGGTTTGAACATGTCTTCTGGAGTAGAAATGCGTCATTATTTTAAATATATCTAAACAGAGATGTTTTTTTTTCAGGGGGCACCAGTGGCAGTTCTGACTCACTCAGTACCCTGGGCGAGATTAGATATGACTAGGCCCAGGTGGAATCTGTGGTGTTTTTTTTATTAAGTATTTCTGCGTTATTTTTGGGGGAGAATCTTCAAAATGATTTTCAATGGGGCAAAATGTAATAAAACATAACTCTACACTTATTGTCAGGTAAAGGAATCAGATGGTGTTGAATTTTATGAATTCTGTGGTAATGTGCTGAACCTTCTGTGGAGGCAAACAGTTTTTTTTAAACCCGCAGTAATGGTGCATCTTAATTTTTTAGAGATACAAATATTTGCATTAAAATCCACTTGTCTGAAAAATCTGACGGGACACGTGCTTTCAGTGTATCTATACTTAAACATGCGCTCATAATCTGAAGTTTAAAAGACTTTAAATAGACTTGTCAAGCAGTTTTTCCTTTGACTGGGTGAATGATCTTAAAGCATAAAATCATTTGATTTAATTGCATGAGTTGAGGATCATAACGGCTCCCGTGGATTTCCAACAGGGAAATTACACAGCTGGGAGCGTCTGACTCATAACGAACCCACCAATTTTGGCGCAAACGGAGCAAGCCCAAAATCACCGTTTTCATTGAGACAGACAGAAGTCGGTTCGTTGAACTGTTTTGCTCTCTTTAACACGTGGAGGCGACAGTGGATGGGACATGGTTTTGCAACATCGAGCGGGAAAATGACTTGTTTACTGAGGCGTCGTGTGATTGAGATTTTTCCACAGTTTTGACGCGCCCATCGTGCGCAGGGACTGTTAATGGCGCTCATTATCATTTGACTGTATTCATGTGTGTGATGGAGAGAGGGGAGAGAGAGAGAGAGAGAGAGAGTCAATCTAACATCTACTCGATACATGGAGTGTGCGTCTGAGAGCAATGGTCTGTAAAGTTGGATGGAAATATGAACGCGCCTCATAACCAAATGTTTTCCTCAAACAGATAAGCGATAAGACTAGTCTGACAGTCATTGACAGACATAAAATCAGTATATATACCCTTATGAAACGTGTGTTTGTGCTTAATTAGAGGTGGCAAGGTAAGAGAATTGAGTTGAATTTGGCGCGGAGCGCGTAGGAGGCATTGGCAAGTACAGTCTCAATTCCGCGCTGAGATGTTAAGGAGCGTACCAGCGCTCGACAGTTTGCCATGATGTCTCGAGTTCAGTCGATGGTGTCGCAGAGGAACCTCTATCCAAAATAGATCTCATCCCTGTTATCGACGTTTAAACGACTGAATACGGCGTGTTGGTGGTGTTTTCTCCAAAAGGATGCAATATTGACGGAATCCCCCCTCAGAGGCGACACGCGGACCTGTTCCACAAGCTCCACTGCGGAAAGCGCTCGACACTCAGAAATAAATAACAGAAATATTAAGCTGAAAATTCCACAGTTGAACGTCTTTTTCCCGTTTGCTTTTTCTGGTTATTCTCTGTGAGGAATGGACACGGTAAACACAAGGACACTGGTGGAATTACGCCGTTAAGAGCGCTGAACTTGACGGATTTGTTTATAAAGAAAGATCAAGGTTATACGATGAAGACTGAGGACACGGTTTAATTCCCTGACTGGTGTATTGGAAATGTATAACGAGGATATTAGGTGAGTTGTTCTCTTTTTACTTTCAATTACACATCAAAGAGCGTATCATTCACGTATTATTTTCCTTACCAAATGTGGCTTCGCTCTCTCATAGCCGAATAGGAGTCGTTGGAGCTTCCCGTTGACGAAATCGTCGGCTTATTTTTGTGACGGGAGAAATTATTTCAACCGCCTTGATGCGCAACACCTGCTGCGCGAGCGAGCGCCCTACATAGAGACAAACCCCGCGCGCGCGTGAGGGGAATACCACACCGGCCGTTATTTAAACACACCGGGTCTCTCACTCACCTTTTAATCACTGACTACACTCTCGAAGCTCACTGATGGGTGTTCTTCAAAACACGGTTATATGGTGTTGTAGTCAGCCTCTGAGGTGACTTGGTTGTGTGCGGGGGAACCGTTACGCTTCCACGCAGATCAGTTTGCCCGCGAAGCCTTTTGGTGTGGCTTTTCTCTCACAGACCCACTGAACACGAGCGAGAAGTTATAGAAATACACTAAATAATGAGTTCTGTCATTTTTGTTAACCTCGTGTAAGGATTTTGCTTGACTTTTTTTTCAGAACATTGAATACTTAAGCTCCTGTCAAGGTGGTTCGCCGAAGGTCTGAAAAAAATGCGCCGAGAAACGCGCCTTCTCTGTGAGGAAATCTTCGTGGATAACATTCACAAGACATCGGTCAGTTTCACAGATGGCACATTTCAACCACGGCGAGTCTTCTTCACTGACACCTCGTGACACGCAAGGTAAGATACGTTTTAAATATTGAACGTTTAGTCATAGGTGTGAAGTGGCTGACACGGAGATCCGACAGGGGGCGCCGTTGTTTCGCGGGTTCAGTCTAAACGGGGAATGAGGGACTTGCAGATTTGGGTGCAGTCACGTTGTCCAAGCACATTTTTGATGTTTTCCTCTTGCTTACAGGACCAGGCCTGAAATAGTCTTTCCTGCAATGGAGGATACAATTTTAGAAGCTGAAATATTTCAAAACCGCCCCCTCCCTACCTACACATTCATGTATAGAGACTCTTATACAGGTCTTGATAAGATGACCTTAACTGAACACCCAGATATACAGCGATGCATTCTTGCATTTGCTATACTGGACCAACTCTTGTGATGCCTTAGGCCAGAAATATAATTTAATCATACGTGAACACAGACATGTGCACTTGGCTAATGCACTGCCCTGTTGAACATACTTAATGCGCTCTCGTGGTGGTGTCAACCGTCAGGATTCAAGGGGGCAGTGGAGTTACCTTCAAAATTTCTGGCAATTAAAATGAAAGTTGATATGAAATATGTAACCCAGGACCACAAAACCAATCAAAAGGGTCAGTTTTTTAAAACTGAGATTTATGCATAATCCGAAAGCTGAATAAATAAGATGTGTGGTTTGTTTGAATGGGACAGTATTTGGCTGAGATACAATTATTTGAAAATCTGAATCTGAGGGTGCAAAAAAATCAAAATACTGAGAAAATCACCTCTGAAGTTGTCCAAATGACATTCTTAGCAATGCATATTACTAATCAAAATTATGTTTTGATATATTTACAAAAATATCTTAACATCCGAATGATTTTTGGCATTAAAAAAAAAAGTAAAATTTTGACCCATGCAATGTAGTGTTGGCTATTGCGACAATGACTGGTTTTGTGGTCCAGGGTCACGTATACTAGCAAGATTTTCTTCAAACTGTTACTTCGACATAACAATAGTTGACCTGAAAGAGAAAACTGACTATATTAGACTATGTAGTACCACATTTTTCAACACATTTTGAAAACTTACAAAATTCATATACTCAGGTAGAGTACATTTTGGACCTTAAACAGAAGAATACATGAGCGTATGTGCTGGTCAGAAAGAAAGAGATGGATGGGGGAGGAAGACCTAGTGCAGGTGCTTATTTTGAGAGTACTCGTAACTATTGACCCCTCCACCTTTCCACACAGTCAAACTCAGAAAATCCACCCACAACCTCCCCATTCGCCTGCAAAGAGAAGTGATCTCAGCGGTGATATTCTGCTAACAGAGGAGCCGATCTGCACTTGGCACTTTATGCTGTGGTTTTGAATTATGAAATATGGGCTGTGACAGACCATCAAAACTGTGGTTGGTACTTCCAGGCATATACTCCAGCCTCACTCGCACAAACACTCCTATTGGCAAGACGTTTCTGGCAGCGTTGCTTAAATTTTGATGCGTAAAAATCCATGGGTCTGTTCTTGTATGTAAGCGAAACGAACTGTCTTTATTTTGATCCTTGGCTGCTCTTCAGTTGTCTCCTGCAAGCTCAGGGTGAAGGTGATGTCTAATGTGACTGAAAACATTACACACCGTTTACTTGTAAAGTGTCCAACAAATCTGACAGATGCACATGCAGAACGAGTGCAAACGCTAAGTGCTACTCTGGGGTAGACTTAAGGGCATGGTTGCTTTGCTGGGGTAGCTCTGTGAGTATGCCAATTATGAACGTTAGAAAGTATACTAAATGAGAGAGTTACAGGGGTAACAGAGCACAACTGCCTGTCTCTGGAATCTCTAATGTGGTCACTGAGGCATGTACCACTTTTGGACCCTCACAAACTACCAGTACAACCATCAAGAAAGCAATTAGGCAATTATGTGATTGGCACTAATTAGTATGCTTCACAGTACAGCTGAATGTTTTAGCTGTCAGAAGCAGAACCCTCTTACTATCTGCTATAAGTGTTTGCCAACAATTGAAAACGCATCAATAAATTATTAGTTTGTCAGGTGTTAAACAAGTCTTTGCTTCATTTATTCAAAAATAACATTGTTGGAGGAATTATATAATGCGTCAGGCAGTAACAGTCATTCATTTCTGTTCGTGCATTGCTCTGTCAATGTTGTGATTAAAATTACTAATAAAAATCAGTATACTTTCTTAGGAAACTATATGGAATATTTGCTCTTTGCCACAATAATTGTCACATTGCATCGCTTTTTTAAATGAAATGCAGATAAGATTATTAAAAATGTGCTGATCTTGAAAATATTCATGCCCATATTATTTTTAACTGCCCACATATACAGTAAGCATTTGCAATTTATTCGTAATATTTCAGTGTAGGGCATTTTCTGTTAAGCTGTGCATTTATGAGCTTCTGCATTAAGCTTTGTCCTTTGTTGAGGACTGGTGATATAAAATGGTAGTATTCGCTGTAGCTGATGGCAGCACATTCTTATCACATCATTCATTGCTGAGAACCCCAAACAAACTCCCAAAATTCAAGCTGTGGAGACTGTGGGGTTTATTTCATTTTATTGATTTTTTTGTCATGATGAGTATTGATTTTAAATTACATGCTCTGGCACATACAGTATATTAAGAGACAAGCTGACAGTATTTCATGATGCTGCTATATTTATTCCCGTGCTTGTGTGTTACCAATGATATTCTCAACCAGAGTTGAATAAGAAACCGGATATTTGAATGTACTAGTTCATATATTTTTGTTATAACATCGTCTGAGTGCTTTTTCATCTGTGGTTATTGGCTGTGGCCCAAGGTAGTCTGTGAATGAAATGGAGGTGCAAATATAACTGATGTCTAAACTCCAGGGATGAAGCAGGTGTATCCAGTGACATTTCTGAGAGTGAAAAGTTCAGAGTGAATTTGATCAATCTTGCTATCAAAGCATGTTTGATAGCAAAGTATCTCTACCTTGATAAAAGGAGCCAAATGAACAAGAAAAAAAAATCTATATCTATGTATTTTTTTTTTTTAACTTGAAGAAGTATTGTAAGTCATTCGCTCATCCTGTATATTTTTTCTTTTGTAACATAAAAGGAGATGTTTTAAAGATGTTCGCACTGCTCTTTTTCATGCAGTGAAAATGAATAGGGATAGGTACCAATTGAGTTTTGGAGTGAACTGTTCCTTTAAGCCATAAGTACAGTTTCCTTCATTCCAAAGTTGACTTTTAAATTCAATCTCTTGAGATTGAACCATCTTTGAACCGCTGACATCAGCGCACTTAAATTTAACCATGTGTAAGCTGTTCTTCACTCATGAAGTTGTAATGCACTACAGTTAGTGCATGGTTTCATAAATTATTACTATAATTTAAGAGACAGCTACACTGGCCATCTGGAATCATTCAGGCATCAAATTCTGCCTAGAATCATAATAAACTATTGAAGAGTCCTATCAATTAGAAGGGCCATTTAAATGCAACCACACTGACATATTGTAAGACAGTACATCAGAGTTAATTGCTAATAAGTGAACCACTGTTCCATTTAACTGTTTAGGCTAATTGAAAAGTATTGACTTGAAATGATTGAGTAGTTGAACAAAGTACCATACCATCTTAACCTTTAAAAGCTTGTCTTCCGGACTCGCATTTCATTCATTTCCAGTCCCATTGAATTATTGCGTCCAAAGTAATAGGCCGGATGTAATTTAATGTCTAGTTTGGATCTAGTAAGCCTGATTGGTAAGTCTGAGCTAAAACTTCTCGTCTTTACAGGGGCTGAAGCCAGGAATGATGGGAGCTGTAGTCTGGTTGATGGTGTTATGGGCTTTGCTGGGTTGGTCGCAGGCCGCAGAGAAGCCTCCATCCCTGAGTGTAGCTGTGATACTGGGCCAAACCCCCACCGTATCCGAAACAGCCCTGCGTCCGGCTCGTGGGATAGGTGCGCCTCTGGATGTGACTGTTCTCAGCGTCCAGGTGAACCAGACGGACCCAGGAAGCATGCTTACACACCTGTGTGAGCTCATGTCCCGACAGAGACTGCACGGTCTGGTCTATGGAGACGGCACGGATCAGGAAGCTGTGGCACAGATGCTGGACTTTGTTTCCTCTCAGACTTCCATGCCCATACTGGGAATCCACGGCGGCGCTGCCATGACAATGGCCGAAAAGGTAAGCGTGCATTTCTCCCTTGCTGGCTCTTATCTGTCCACTTCTTTGTATTAACAGCAACCCACCGCAGAATATTTCATCATATCTGGCAACGATCAGATGTTTTCCACCAGAAAGCTTGATTTCAAATATTCAACGGCATGTTTTGGATTGTCTAGCTGTGTGGCATTAAACGAGACACAATTCAGATACCTGACAGATTTTCTTTATCAGTCATGCCATCTGCATCAGATATAGTCTGACGGATTGCCAGTCTTCCTGTCACTGTCCCTCTGTCTGTCTGTTTGTTTTTGCAAAGTTGGCAATGAGCTGTGTTTATAGCAAAATCGGTTGCAGTTGTGTGGGTGTGAAAGAAACCTGCGGCCAGGTTAGTGACAGAGCTGCCACACAGAGTTTACCATTGAAACGGAGAACATTTCTGATTACAAATTGATTCATTGATGCTGTCTTTATCTTTACATTAATACATTATCAAATGGATACTTGGACTATTAGGCTATTACTGCACAGTGTTCATCCATATAAACTGTAGAAACTTCTTGTAGACGACCATGTCATCCCGTTGCATCATCTGGCTGAGTTCACTTCAAACTAGCCTTCCAAAGAGTGATTTGATAATTTTAGATGAACGCATCTCTTTTAACAGTGATGAAATACAACCACAAAGTAAGTGGATTGTCTACTTTGTCAAAGCTCGTGATTAGGAACGTTTCTCACTTAAACCAATGTTTTTGATGTTTTAATTCTTATGCAATAGTGTTTAGTAGATTCTTTATTGTTAGTCCTTAATTAGTACTCCTGCTCTATTTTTTGTTTTAGTATCTGCTTATTCTCTCATTGCATGTATGACGAGTTATTTGTGATGGCAAGTGTATATATTGAAAGGTGTTTAGAATTCATAAGGTTCTGATTTTTCATTATCTAATTTCCTCCGAGCGACATCATCCAACTTCGTATTTGACACATTAGACCTCGTTGCTGCGGTAGAGCTTGGAGGGTAATAATTGAAGAGACTCTTCAGGAGGGAAGCGCTACTTAGGGAGTCAAATGCTGGGGCTGATGTGAATGTAGCTCAAACATTAAGAGGCCCCCTGCTTGCTGTCTCCCATAACACCCCTCATCCCTTCTTTAAATCATCTCCCAGAGTTCCTTTTGATACCCGGGCTGATACAGCCTTGGCTGCACTGGCTGTGCAATAACTTGTCAAGCACAATGCATTTCCAAGTCTGAAATAAACAGAAATAGAAAGACAGAAAATATCACAATTACTGTCAGATCCTTTCACATTTAATAAGGAGTCAGAACGATTTTTGTAATGTTTCTGTAGGAAGCATCTTCCACTCTCCAAAGCAGCTTTTATTTGATTAAAATACAGTAAAAACAGTAATATGGTGAAAATATTATCACAGTTACAATAACTGTTTTAATATATGCATGCAAAATGTTTTAATACATATATTTCAGCATTCAGTGTCACGTTCTGATATGCTAATTTAGTGCTCAAAAAACATTTCTTATCACAGTTGAGATTTTGTATATTTTTTTTCCAGTATATTTTAGTGAATAGAAAGCTCAGAAAAGAACAGCATTTCAGCATTTAGTTGAACTAGAAATCTTTTGTAACATTATAAATGTTTTTACTGCCAATTTTGATGTTTAATGTGTCTTTGCTGAATAAGAGTATACATTTATTTAAAAAACCTGACCTTAAACTATTGAAAGAGACGTGTACATTGGCATGTATGAATTTTCTTGCATAAAATAGCAAAATATCAAGCCAAATGGTATTTGAAAACAAATGAAGTAAGTCTTTTCTCAGCGCTTTTTCATTATTTATATAAATAACCTCTGACCGTTACATCAAGGTCGGTTTGTGATGCCTCTGGTCTCAGTTCTTCTGATTAGACTGAACAGAATAAAACCACTTGAGTGTCAAATTAGGGAAATTTTATGTTAGAATTTAGTGTTATGCATTCACAAATAAAGCTTATTATTTTACTATACTGTCAGAAGTATTGAGCAAGTGGATTTTGTTAAAAACAAAATCCTCCATAGTACATAAATTTGTAGGTAGATCCGTCCCGATTATTGGTTGATCTCTAAGTGCAACACCCATTATATTAGTCCTCTTTTTCCCCATGAAACACAAAAGGAGAGATTTGAACAAGTAGGAGTTGGACTGAACCGTGTAAAGATTCTTCAAAATGTTTCCTTTTGTGATCTGTGGAAAAAAGACAACTTTTAGGTTTGAAGAAACTTGATGCCGGAATTTTAGGTTTTGAGTGAACTATCCCTTTAAAATGTTTCAGAATGGCCTTTATCTCTATAGTATTATACATCCTTTCTCTGTTGTACTGCTGTGTCTCTTGGCCTGCTTTGATCAAGTTCAACTGCATGTCTTTTTACAGTGTACTCTGGGGGGTGCGTGAGTGTGTTTTGAGAGTGTGTATGTGAGAGTCCTGGAGGATGCTTCGCTTCACTGTAAACCCAGATTTTCCTTCTCGCGTTATTAAAAATGAAGGTGCCGGGATGCATCTTTTTATCCATGTTTCCACCTCTCATATGGGAAAGAAAGGGCACTTACGCACACTGAGGGGGCAGGACTGAATATTCGATGAGCTGCTTTATGTGGTTTGCATGTTCAGTTTCTGGAATGAGGTCTGGGCGTATGCGTTTAGGGTCTATGTGAGGGTGCAGAGGGGGCAAAAGTAAATGGGAGGAAAAGAAGGAAAGAGCCAGGCCTGAAGAGTTAAACACTAGAGCTGTTTTCTGCCCCATTGAAGCTGCTTTTATCCCATCTGTATTAGAGAGGTGCATTATGGGAGAAAAGAACAAAATAGACAGGCTGATATAAATTAAATATGTAACATACACTTACGGGCGGACGTGTACTTTTGCTTATCCATCTCCCACACACTTAAATTTTCTTGTTATTCATTTAACAATAGACCGAGGTTGCACTGGCACATTAGATCATATGATGTCATCAGCTGTGCCAAATAAGTGCCTGTAAAAAACACAGTAGCGCACAGAAAACCCACTTGAAGGGTAAAAGCCAACTCGTCTCCAACAAACTTATGAGACACTTCGCTGATGTCATCGAGACATTAGTTTGATGATGTCAGCCACAATAAAACTCTTCTCACTGGATCGGTTCATGATACATAGTTTTGTGTCCTAGCATAAAACATATATTTTTGAAAAAAAAAAAAATTCAAATAAGTAATTTAAAAAAGTAGCTACTTTTTGCACAAACATTAGGTCCCACTGGGTAATTTTTAAGTTAATACTTAAATCATGATGTATACTACATTTCAAAGGTTTGGGGCCAGTAAGATTTTAAAAAAAAAATGTTTCTGTAAGAAGTCTCTTATGGTCACCAAGTCTGCATTTGTTTCAAAAATCAAAAAAACTGTAAATAAAAGTAATATTTAAGGGTGTGCCCGAAAGGCACAGAAAATGAATAACGTGTACTATGGAGCCACTAAAGAGACATGAGCTGGGTTCTTTGTGCGCAAAATTGGAATATCATTTAAAGTGCTCCTATTATGCCATTTTAAAGGTTGCTAATATTGTTTTATGAGTCTCCTAAAACAGGTTTACATGTATGCAAGGTCAAAAAACACTTTAGTTTTCTCCAAAAATTGATTTAATTTTACCTCATTTCTAAATGATTTGTAAACAACTCATGCGAAGCAGTTCGAAAAATCTGTCTCTCTAAATCCCTCCTTTCTGTGAGCCCTCACTGTTGTGATTGGTCAGATGGCACGGTCCTTTATGATTGGTGAACCGCGTACAGCACATGTCGAAAACGAAATGTCCATTGCCGTAACTGAATGACAGCCCTGGAGACTTGTCAATACATAAAAAAGATGGCATCGATTTTACCTTACCAAATCGAGTCAAAGTCTGACAATGAATCTGTTAAAGTGGCTAATCGACAAGTTAGCACGGACTACCATTGAAAGTTCACCTCTATGTTGTAAACTTCAACATTGTATAATGCATTACACTGTGTAAAGTCGTGTGCCATCCTTTATCATTACTCCAACTAATGAGACAGACAGCCAGTCAAGGTGCATCAATCACAAATTTTTAAACTGCACTGAGCCCACAGCTGAACAACAGAACTACAGAAGCATGAGTTAGCCGGTTAGCAAAACATGTGCAGGGTTGTTACACGTAACATACACAACTACGTATTTTGAACGATCGCTAGAAAATACAATCATCACTTGTTAGTCATACTTACAGGTAGAGGTCCAGAGGAGCAACACGATCCAAATAAACTGGGCACTGATCTATCTTTTAAGTGCAAGCTTTTGGTGAATCCCGTGTTGTAATTTACTCCCCGAGATTGGAAAAGCAGTCGTCAGTAAAATGACAGAAACACAACACAAGAATGGAACTGTACTGCTGAGGTGTTGTTGGAAAAATGAATGTTAACCACTGACTCTTTGTAGATTCATCTTTTGGAAGTGAATATAAAACAAATTTACTCTCAGCATAGGATACAGCGTCTTCTCGACATGACGTAAACCACATGGAAATTTTACTGTGTTTGTGGGCGGGCAAGTTGTTTGCGACATTGTGCAAATGTGTTACTTTGTGACGTACAGCCGTAACAAAATTAGATTCGAACTCCTGACGATTCGTTTAGGCGTTTGTGAGCCGACTCTTTTTTTTTTGATAGACAATAACTTTATCGTGCACTGTTGACTTCACAACTTTGCAGATAGTTTATGTTCACATAAAGCTACATGACACATGACGCTTGAAAGGTTATATTTGAAAAGGCATAATAGGAGCACTTTAAAATATTTGTGAATAAGCACTGTTTTCATTCAACGAGTCAAAGAGAACAAAATTGTCACTTCCTGATAAATTGGCACTAAATATTACTAAGAAAAGAAGGAGAAGCCACTGAATATAATCATTTTCACATATATTAAATTACTTGTGAATCTGAGAGATGAAACACAATACATGCGGTCATTGTTTTTGGAAGCGGATGCCAGCTGTTTGGGAATGCAGTCTTGTACAACAGTTCTTTGAGGCAATTATACAAAAATACTTTGACGGCAGACTTTGCTCAGGCATTTTAGAATGAACATAACATTATTTCAGATACTGTGCAATGAGAGTTAGTCTGATAGTTAGTCAAGCTATCCCGTCCAATAAAGGAGTCGCATGACTTTCTTGGTGCGTGTGGAGGACCTAATTTGCAAAATGCGTTTCCATCTCCCATTATGCACATCAACCCTTTTTCGCACAATTCAATAAACACCTCAGGCGAGCGTAAAAACTTTTTTGCGAATTTTGGTGTTTCCATCACTCGTTTCTAGTGCGATACTTCAAAATACACATAAAAACAGGGTGATGGAAACGCAGCTATGGTTAGCCACTTGCTGGAAGTGGCCTGTTACGTTACAGTTCATAAAATTTCACTTACCACATGAGGAGAGTAAAGAGAGATGACTGATAGGATGACGTCGAATGATTTGCAGATCCTGAGCACCGCTGACAAACATCTTCTCTTGTAAAATGTGTGGTAAGTACTGCCACTC
>JAHKKF010503649.1:0-19856 GCA_019740295.1 Labeo calbasu
AAAATATAAAAATATAAAGGGAAAATGGTACAAGGAGGTTTTATAGTCAGATTACAATAAACTGAAAATTACATTTTAATAAAAAATAAGTTATTTGTTTAGTTAAAGAATATTACAATTCACATGATTATTTGACAAAGTACAGAAAAAAGACAAGATGTCTCATTTTAAGAAAAAAGTTGCATGAGAGAAAATGTATATTTTATATATGAAGGGCTCATTTGCGAAAACAGATAACTCAGTTTTTAACAATTTTTTAACAAAAATCATGTTTCATTGTGCATTCCAATTAATCTCAACCAAACTGCTGTTGGGTTATTGTGATTAAGTAAAAAATAAGTAAAAAACACACAGCTAACTAAGACAATAAAAACATGATAATAAAAAACATATTTTTTTAATAATTCGATAAGTTAATAACAATAAGTTATCTCTTTTTGCAAATAAACTTCACATACTTAATTTATCTCTACATACATGTGATTACTTTGTTCTGAAATGTTTGGAAAAAAATGCAAATACCACATAATGTATTTTTTCATATCTGCTAACTTTTGACTGCAGTCAGAAACAGTGCTATTATTATTATTATTATTACACTGTCATTATTGAAGCAACCCGTAATAAGCTTGAGTTCTGGCTGTGTTTGAACTACCACTAGATGGCAGCACAAACACAGATGTCATGGCTCCTCTGAACATTGAATGGTGTGTTTTTTCCTCCAGACTTTCCCGTTCTTGATATTTGTTGGCACCGAGTCAACAATTTGAAGGTCAGTGATCTAACAAACCTGCACGCCTAACACTGGAATATATTTGTGCTTATAGGTGCCAACGTTAAGCAACGTTAAAACATTAGGCGTGATCACGGACCCATTAAAAATAGTATAATACTCTGAACTTTGATATTAGATTGTGGACGAACGGCGACTAACTCTGGCAAAGTGTTGAAACCGCACTGTAGCGATTCGCAATCTGACTCGGTTCTTTCGAACAAATTGTTTCATTCTTATGAAAATAGCCATTTTTTTACAGCCTTTAGTGGCATATTATGTACTTCATATTCTGAAACACAGCACATATTTATATTAAAAATTATGCTTTATTGTCATTTAATGGGGTACAATTGTTGCAGCCATAATAATTATTTTGGAAAAACATTTTAAAACATTAAACACTGCAAGTTTATTTAAATATCCCGGCTAAAACGTTTTTGAACGTTTATTAAAACGTTTATAAAAAAAAAATAAATGCCTCAAAGCAATTTGTAAAACGAGTTGTTCAGATGGGTCTTAACCGGTTCGTCTGAATGATTCAAAAGATCCGGCTCAGACGAACGATTCGGATCGCTGGTGCAGTGATTGGCAGACGTTTGTCCAGCCCCCTTTTCCTTTCATCGTCCATGAGCTCATAATGCACCACAAACATACTTAAACCCTGCTGTTAACGGAGTGTTAGATATAATCAAAGGAAGGATTATGGCTTCAGAAGCGATGGAACTGAATGGAGATGCTTTCGTAGGTGAACCAGGAGAGGTGAGCGATTTTTAACATATTGGTATCATTCAAAAAGACCACAAATGTATCCGCCAATGGGATGTTACAGTTAAAGTTTAACCCATTATATTGGTGTCTATGAAATCCAATCGGGATAGACACAAATACGTTGACTGTTCAATATACTAACGTTACTCTTATAACGAACGGGTTGGTTGGTTTTGGGGAGTCTGATCGCGTTTCTTTGGTTTTTGTAGGAAACAGAATGCTCATGTACATTTTTCTCTTCGTACTGTATTGCAATGAATACACTTGTGTGGATGAGTCTAACTGAAGGGATACTGTGGTTTGCCCCGCGGGGTAAATATTATATAACTGCAGACCATGAGCAGATAGAAGCTGCTTTCGACTGTCCAGGATGTTTGTATCCAGTAACGGAAGGTAGTAAGTGGCAACTGGTCAACATTAAAGCTCACCAAAGCGGTTCAAAGTTTTGAAACAAACCTCTTATTCATTACCCTGGTGTTTCGCTCCACCGCGTCCAGACAGATGATGAGATCACCGAGCCGTGAAACCCTCAACAATAGACTGTGAAAGACGCTAATAAAGTCTGTCAGATGAGACGACACATAAATAACGCAGATTAATGCACAGCGAAACAAGTGTACATTCAACAAGATTACCCTTTTCCTCAATATTTGTTATATAATACAACTATTTTGTATTTCATATGAATGTAATGTATGTAACATATATTGTAAAGTCTATTACAGTTAACCACCGATTAATCTCACCGTAGCATTTTTAAGTTCCTTTTCCATTAAACATTTCCATTAAAAATCCATCTTTTCACACTGAGGACAACTGAGGGACTCATATGCATCTATTACATTTATTTAGGCAAAATAAGAAAAATGTGGTTTATAATGCATTGTTTTTTCCTTCAGAAGCATCAGTGAGCATTTGAACATTCTGTAATAGTTGCATATTTGTCTCTGAGTTGTCCTCAGTGTGAAAAGATGGATCTCAGAATCATACAGTCATTGTTGGAAAGGCAAGGCAAGGCAAGTTTATTTATATAGCACATTTCATGCACAGAGGTAATTTAAAGTGCTTTACATAAAATGAAGTAGAATAATCCTAAAAACAATAATAAAAACAGTAATCACAAAAAAGGAAGTAGAACAATCATAAAAACAATGATCACAACAATAAAACAAAAAATGTAAAATGTAAAAACTCAAATAAAGGGCTCAAATACACAAAAATGCTGAAAAACTTGAAGGATTTTTTGAAGAACAGCGGGCAGTTTAACTGTTTAGGACAAACGTGAACAACTATCACTGAAAAAAAAAACAGCTGTGGTTCATTCACGTAACAACACGGTAATAAGAATCAAGTGTATGTAAACTTTATGTTAAATATCTTATTCAGGTCAGTACTAAATAAAAAAAATAACATGCATTTTAAATAATCCTTCTTATTTTGGTAAAATAATTGACATTTTTCAGATTCTGCAAGGTGTATGTAAACTTTTGACTTAAACTGTAAACACTAAAACCATAACGGTGGATTTTACATTGAGCCAGCCAAAGAGGGAACAAAAAATGTACAAAGTAAACAAAAGCTGACATCACATAACTTATCTTCTAGCAATAAAGAACTAAGCATTTAGTATAGTAGTTTCGATTCCTACCACTAGTTATTAGATAGTTTATTGCTTTTAGGTAAATATATATGAATGTATGGAGGAAAGTGTATTTTATGTGTTGTGACAGGTAACCATTTCTCACCTGTTTTCTTACACTTTCATTAATGTTTGCACTGAAGAAAGGTGAGGTGAAGCGGTTAGAAAAACGAGAGGAACATCTTACCACCAGTGGATTTTTTCTTCACCCAACAAACATTCTGAAACACAAAATCAAACATATCATCATTCCTGTGGGCAGCACCAGTGTTTAAGACACTATGTGTTTAGGCAGACCGAAAGGGCAGTGATTTCCATGTGGCTAATTTCTATGCCAAGTGGAAAGTGATGACTCCACCTGCTTTGGTATGATGTAATACATGAGTAATATTATGGACAACTGTGCTATTGATTATAATTATAGTGCCACAGGTCTATAAATAGTCTATTTGCAAAGAAAAAAACTTTTCATCAACACATGAAGGTATGAGCAAGTTAAAAGTTATAAACAAGTATGAAATGTGATTGTCCTGTAGTTCTAGGTTTGTTGACCACATTACAGTTACAGTCACTTTGCCACATTGTTTGTGAACTAGTAATGGCGGCTGTGCCGTGCTGTGCTGTGCAAGTTCTACAGACGAGAGAGGCAAATCTGAAAAACAAGATAAATGCATTGACGTTTTCCTGCTTTTTATACCACCTTATCTGTGGTTTAATGTTAAATATTTATAGAATACAGTATTTGACATGTAAAGCAACCTATGTAAGATTGTCCTTACAATCTATCAGGGTTGCCATGTTGTTATTTTTATGAGTTCTTTCTTTATGTGTATGAAAAGTGCAGCCAGGATAACTTTCCATTTCCAGTTTGAAAGCTTATGTAAGCATTTGGTTTTTCACAACTACTGGCAACCAATAGCAGGACAGAGAAAGAGGAAGAGACCCCAGGCTGTTACTTTTAGACAGTTGGTTAATTTTTTTTTTTTTTTTTTTTTTTATGAAAAAGGGTGTTGTTTAAGTGTCGGAGCGTCATTGGGGTTCATGGAAAAAGGGAGTTTTTCTTCTTACTTTGCCTTTGCCACTCCCAGCATAGGCAAAAGGGTTCTTGTGTTGGCTAGAACCGTACCCAAAGTCAACACCTGTCCTGCACTCCACTAAAGAGCCTGGAGAATATTTGGTTATGCGGTGCAGTCAGTCTTAACCAAAGATGAGACATTTTTTGCCATCTCATAAACTTAGTTTGGGGGAATTCGTACATTTTCGTTCATACTGAGGTCTGCTGCCCGCCTGGTGAGAGTTGAATAACACAGTAGATGTAATGACTCCAGAGCAAGCTCACACCTGTAGCCTGACCTCTCCTCCATCATAATAGAGAAGAATAATGCTTTTGTGTTCACAGAACTGCATTAGAAAGTAGCATACTGAGCTCTTTCTCTTGGATCATGGATCACATGACTAGCTTTGTATTATCTTGCTTAAAAAGAAAGAGGGATTTCTTGAGAGGCACTTATGCCTTTGATGACTCAGAACACTTAAGATATATTACTTCAGGAACAATAACTATACGAACAAACTTCAGATACATTTGAGAATGTAGAACTCTGTTTGAACGGATGGAGTGCCAAACATTCCGTCTCTGATTATGATTATTATTAATAATGCTTTGTACTAACCAGTGTTTCAAAATGCAGTTGTTTTCAGAACGTCAGAGAGAGGAAGTCAGAATTTTACCAGAAAGCTGCTTTAGCAGGATAAGAATTTTTAAGCTTATTTCAGCAAGTAATCAGTTATAAATAGAAAATTCTACTGGAATCGCAGATGTTGAGTTTTTTTTTTATCCAAACCCTCATCTTGGTTGACATTTCAATATTTAAAGTATGAAATTTTGCTGAAAGCAAAACATGGGTGGAGACAGGGTTATTGAACTAACATTGATTTGTTGTTGATGACCATATCATGATGAAAGCATATCTCTGTAAAATTCTAATGGGTGTTATTCAATCATTGGGGTGTTTTCAAACCATGATGGGAATTTTCAACTGCTTTGCTTGATTTGTTCTAATCCACTGGGGGCTTGGTTTAGGAGTGGGTCTTCGAGTAATAGAGCTAAAAAACACTCATTGTAACCTGAAAATGCCCACTAATTAAGAAACACCCATTTTGGTGCTGCATGTGCATTTCTCAGTAGTCTGATGCTTCCTCATCAAAAATAAAACAGGTGCAAGTCTTATTTGTTGAATCACCTAACACATTCATACAAATTCTCTGGTATAATTTTACAAAATGTTGCTTAATGTTGCAATGTGACATAAACATGAGACAAAATGTCACAGTCAGTTTTGGGGAGTAACTAGTTACACATAACTGCGTTACGGAATTTAATTACAAAATAAATGTAACTGTCATCCATTAAGTAGGTGTATATGACTTTCTTCTTTCAGGTGAATACAATCAGAGTTTTATTAAAAAATGTTTTGGCTCTTCCAAGCTTTATAATGGCAGTGGATGGGTTTTGAGGTTTTGAAGGAAAATAAAGTACATCCATCCATCATAAAAAGTGCTCCACACAGCTCTGGAAGGGTTAATAAAGGCAGATCGATGTGTTTGAGTACGAAAAATATCCATATTTAAAACTTTATTTTATTTATATTTAAAACAGCCATTCACTGCCATTACAAAGCTTGGTAGAACCAAGACATTTTTAAACTCTGATTGTGTTGATCTGAAAGAAGAAAGTCATATACACCTAGAATGGCTTGACGGCGAGTAAATCATGAGGTAATTTTCATTTTTGGGTGAACTATCCCTTTAAAGGCTGTTGCTATTTTAATGCTTTTGATTGGTTCTTGTTTGAATCCGCATTGCCGCTGAAAGCTTTAGGTTACAACCTGTCTAAGAATTGCCACCACAACGAATGATAAAAATGTATTCCAGTACTGGAAAGTTCAAAATCAGAAATCAAAACAATCTAAAAGTAAAAAGAGGTGCTAAAGTCTGATTTTGTAGTGGCTGTGCTTTAAAATTAAACTATTACGATTATTATAATCTTAATTTAAGAGATGAAGGATTTTAAAAGTCTGACAGTAATTAGTATTGAGGTTAACCCTGCCTGGGTTCAACGTTTGAAAGTGATTAACAGTTGAAAACATTCATTAGACATTTAGAAAAGTATTCAAATATAATCAGTTACATTACTTTAATAAAGTAACTGAAATAGTTGCACTATTTATTACATTTTGAATAGGGTAACTTGTAATCTGTAACGTATTGCATTTCCAAATCAAACTTCCCAACATTGATCACAGTTTTTACACAGTCCGTGTCTTACTTCTATACTCAATGCTTGCATAGCATCTTGCATTTTTCCTTTGGCAGAAGTAAAGGCAGATGAGGATGAACAGTAGAGTGTTTTAATGACGCGTCATCAATCTGCCATATTGGCGGCACTGAGCGTAAACAACGCCACTGTATACACTGAGTTATAGTTGATCTGGGATTTGATGCTATCCTGTGCCTTATGTCCTGCTCCCCTGATTACTGCTTCATCAGGTAGTCATTCATTTTAATCATCACAAAAAACGACATCTTGTTGATGACAGATGAGGCTATTTTCTGACAGTTAAGGAGTGAACATGCAGCTTATTATTTTATGTACAGACTAATGTTCCCATCCCATGCTTTTTCCTGTGAGTAACTGCCACTGCCACAGCTCATGTATCCAACTCACCTGTCTGAAAGCTTCCGGTGATCCTAAAGATCTGAATTAGCTGGTTCAAGTGTGTTTATACACTCAGCTGAAGAAAATCTCTATTTACAAATGCTAATTGTGGAAACTGTATTGATTGATTTGAGCTAATAGATTAAATACAATTAAATGACAGTGTGATCATAGTTAGATGTTTTTGTGCTGAGTAATTAAAAAGTAAATCATATTGTGTTTAACATTCCTGAACGTGCCTGCGTGTATGACAAATGAGTTGCCTTGCTCATAGGTGACATCATGCTTTCTGTTTCAGATTTCAGAGAGAGGCAGCAGTCTGATATAAACCAGATTGTTAAAACCTGAACAGCTGGATTACTTACTTACTTACTAGTCTGACATCAGACTCCTAAAACTAATAATTTTGAAGTTTTTAATGTTTTAGACTGTTTTGTCCCACATTTATTTTGTAGCTTTTCATCATGTTAAACTGTTAAAATGTAAAAAATAAAGTGACTCAACTGCTGGAAAGGTGTCATTTTAACTGTTTTCCCCAAACTTAAACTTTTAAGTGTAATTGAAATGTTAATGTTTCAACATTAACTGAGGGTGCATCATCACATCATAACATTGATTCAGTGACATTATCATAGTTTTTTTGATAATTCAACATTTTTTCAACATTAACCGAAGGCGAGTAAGTTATGTTGAATGGTCATCACTTAACAATGTTGATTCAGTGACATTACCACTGTTTTTTTTGGATAAATCAGCATTGTTTTAATATTTACTGAGGGTGAATAAGTGATGCTCAGCAATAACCACTTAATAATGTTGTTTCAGTGACATCACCATTGATTTTTTATTGTTGAAATATTCCATTTTGATGTTGAACCAGTGTCACTGCATAACATTAATTCAACAACATTTTCATAGATTTTTGAAAATCTCACCATTGTTTCAACATTAATTGCAGGTGCAAAAGTGATGTTGAACCAACACCACTTTAGCCACATTCACACTGTCAGTTTTTGGGATTGACAGCTGCACTTACTTTGTATTGACAACTGTATTCTGCTGCCATGTGAACGTTCACACAGCAGTAGAATACGGTTGTCAATACCGTATTTGAGTCCTTAATACGGTTACGTTCACACACAGTACGGTTATTTAGGGGTGTGACAACCGTATTCTATAACCGAGCATTCTTGCAACACACACACTGTGTGAACGGAACAGGACTGGACAACTAGTTGTCTGTCACTTCATACAGTGCCAGAGAGTCGCTCTGTCGCACAAACGTGCGTCTACCGTGTGCTGCGTGCTTTAATTTGTGGTTTCGGTAACTTACAGTGACGGAGAAATGAGCTGCGTGTCATCTGAAAGTTTTACATCCAATCTCCACCGTAGCCGCACCCTCCCGTCAGTTTTGGTTCTTCGCGCGTCTCAAATGCTCCGCTCTCCACTCAAATTTAAAAGCTGCTGTCGGTTAATGATGATTTGATGGATGAACTCGCGGCTAGATTGGATTTATGTCGTGTCAGAAGCCGGCAATACTTTCAGTTTCACGGACGTCGCCATTTTTGATATTGCTTTGGTCTCTGTTGCTGTGGTTACTCGTCAGAATTACAGGCTTGACTCCCGTTGCGCGTTCATGTAGACAATTCGACATACAGTTCGAAA
The DNA here is from genome assembly GCA_019740295.1 of Labeo calbasu. NCBI lineage: Eukaryota > Metazoa > Chordata > Actinopteri > Cypriniformes > Cyprinidae > Labeo > Labeo calbasu. Next base: position 8,566 of record JAHKKF010503649.1, read on the forward strand.
CGCGACTGTAAGCTGCTGTGTGAACGGGACATTTCGAGACTCACACCTGTAAGTAAATACTGTTGTCAATCCCAAAAAATGACAGTGTGAACGTGGCCAATTAATTCAATGCAGTTGACCTTGACATATTAACATTGTTTCAGTGGTTGCTGCCTTTAGGGAATTTTTGACATTTCAGAGATTTCTGTGGTGCAGAGGTTTCTATAACCAGTGACCCATAGTATGTTTGCTTGATACAGAAGTAAGGAAATCTTGTCAGGGTCAACTAACCACTCACCCACATCCCTTCACATGGTACAAACATTCTAAAGAAAAAACACAAGTGACTTTCAGTTCCTTGTAGAACTGCAAAATATAACCTAAGATGACCCATGATTCAAATTTATGAAGAATAGATACTGCAGGTCAGAAAACAACCACTGGGCGTGCCTCAAATTCTGTGCAAATTTTAAGTCTCACTTAAAAGCATATTGTGATTTACAAACTGTAAGTAGGGGTGTGTTACACTGGATCAACAACCTGGTCCTCAAACAATATATCTATGAAACTGTCATAGCATTAACACCAACCTCTTAAACAAGAGAAAAATATGCATTTTGTAAGCAACATTATTTGATAACACTGTTTGATTACCCAAATTCTAAAATCTGGTTGATAACAGAATGTTCCCACCTCTTTCTCCGTAAACACTTCATGATGCTCATTCCCACAGATGTAGTAATGTCACGTTTGTTTTCATGGTTGTGTTTAGCGTCCTCGGCAGAGCCGCTGGTCCAGGAACTCCCCAATTAACATGAACCATTACGCCAATAAGAAGAGTGCAGCAGAGAGCATGCTGGATATCGCGCTGTTGATGGCCAACGCTTCCCAGCTGAAGACCATTCTGGAGATAGGAAACACATTCTCCTTATATGTTCCTCTCATCAGCCTCATCAGCATCTCCCTCATCCTACAGATCATGGTGGGGGTCTTGCTTATCTTCATAGGTGAGAGAAGCTCATACAAGTTCACAGACTTTAAAATATTGAGACAGTAATGATTTTATACATGATTAGATTTGCTTCACTTCAAGACGAAAACATATTGTTATAAGTACTACACTCTTAAAAATAAAGGTGCTTTAAGGTGCCATAGAAGAAACATTTTGGCTCCACAAAGAACCATTCAGTCAATGATTCCTTAAAGAATCATCTCTTTCTTACCTTTTTATAATCTGAAGAACCTTCTTTCGCCACAAAGAACCTTTTGTGAAACAGAAAGGTTCTTCGGATGTTAAAGCTTCTTTATGGAACCATTTAGACAAAAAAAAGGTTCTTCTATGGCATCGTGAAGCACCTTTATTTTTAAGAGAGTATCATAGCCTAGTTACTAGAATATAGTACATAATTTTTTAAAAATGTACATTATACATCATTATACATCAGCTTAATAAACAAGCTTTCCATTGATTTATTTGAAGTCTGGAATCTGAGGGTGCAATGTATTGAGAAAATTGCTTTTAAAGCTGTCCAAATTAAATTCTTAGCAATGCATATTATTAATCAAAAATTAAGTTTAGATAAATTACGGTAGGAAACGTACAAAATGTCTTCATGGAACATGATCTTTACTTAATATCCTAAAGATTTTTAGCATAAAAGAAAAATCCATAATTTTGACCTACACAATGTATTGTTGGCTATAGCCACCATATACCCGTGCTACTTATGACTGGTTTTGTGGTCCAGGGTCACATTTGGCAATTCAGTCCAATAATAATTGTCTAGAAGGAGAACTGAAACATGCTGTATAGATACTTAAATAGAACTTTCATTACAGAAGTTGCAGAGAGATTGATTCTACACAAATCTGTTTGTATGCAACATATGAAGTATTTCAATATGATTACATCAGGTGGTAAAAATCAGCCCTGCAACACTTTGGTTTTTCCCATCAGAAATGCTTTTACTTTCACTTTCACTTTTCACTTACTGTCCACATAATGAGAGTATGAGCAGATGAATCATTTCGAATCTTAGTGAAAGAAAGGGATTTTAATCATATGGAGAGATTCTGTCCCAATTTGAGAAATATGCGTATTCACTTTTCAACTTCAAAAAGCACCCAGCGTCCTATAGTGCCTTGAGAAAGTATTCATACCCCTTCGAGTTTTGTTGTACCCTTATATTAAACTGCTTAAATTTATTTTTTCCCACATCAATCTACTCCATACATCATAAGGACAAAGCACAAAACAGGTTTGTAAAAAAACCTGATGATTCCATTGCATAAATATTCATACCCTTTTCTGGGACACTTGGAATTTAGCTCAGGAGCTCTCATATTGCTTGTAGATGTTACTACACTTTGAGTGAAGTTAACCTGTGGCAAATACAATTGAATAGGTATTTGGAAAGGCACACACCTCTAATTAGAAGGTCTAACAGCTGAAAATGCATATCAAAGCAAAAACCAAGCCCTGAGGTCAAAAAAACTACCAGGAGAGCTCAGAGACAGGATTGTGTCAAGGCACAAATCTGGGGAAGAATTCCGAAAATAATTCTGCTGCATTGAAGGTTCACAGACGCATGTAGCCTCCATTGTCAATAATGGAAGAAGTTTGGAACAACTAGGACTCTTACTAGAGTTGGCCTCTTGGCCAACCTAAGCAATTGATGGAGAAGGGGCTTGATTATACTGGTGGCCAAGAAGCTGATGGTCACTCTAGTTGAGCTTCATGATCATATGTGCAGATGGGAGAAACTTATAGAAGGACAAACATCATTGCAACACTCCACCAGTCTGGTCTTCATGGCAGTGTGGCCAAATTCAATCCTCTCTTTAGTGAAGACACATGAAAACCCACTTGGAATTTGCAACGAAGCATATAAAAAACTCTCAGATTGTGAGAAACAAGATTCTCTGATCTGATGAAGCTCAATTCCAAGAATCATGTACGGAGGAAACCAAGCACTGCTCATAAACTGTAGAGTACCACCCCAAAAGTAAAATATCATGCTGTGGGGCTATTTTCCAGCGGCAGGGACTGAAGGACTTGTCAGAGTAGAAAGAAAACTCAACACAGTTAAATACAGAGATAGCCTCAATCAAACCATAGTCCAGAGTGTTGAGAACCTCAAACTTGATAAACAGATAATTGCCGAATTCAGATGTGCAAAACACGTCGCATCATACTCAAAAAGACTCGAGGCGGTAAAGGTGCTTCAACTAAGTACTGCGCTAAGGGTTTGAATAGTTATACAATTTCAGTGTTTTATTTTTAATAAATGTTTACACACAGTATGGTTATTTAAGGATGTGACAACCGTATTCTATAACCGAACTCACACCTGTAAATGGCGTTTTAAAATGAAAACGATCTTCGTCTACACTAGCGTTTTCACTACGTTTCAGAAACGATCTCAGTCTGCACTACACAACCGAAAACGCATGTCACATGACCATTCATGCAAGTACAACCATAGATATATATAGGTAGATTCACTATTATTTAGATGGAAGACGCGTCTACCTATACATATTTATGGGCACAACAATGAGCATGATGTTATTGTTTACACAGCCGTCAAGGATACGCAGAGAGAATGTGAGCAGCTACGCCATTGTTTTCAAAAGTCTCCGTTTTGGTCCGTTTACACTGAAACGCAACCCCGGAGTTTTCAAGCTAATTCGAGGGTCGAAAACGCCGGAGTAGTGTAAACAACAGCCGTAGCAGTAGCAAAAGTTATGCGTTTAAAACGAAAACACACTAGTGTAAACGCAGCCTAACAATCGCATTCTTGGAAGATGAGCGCTGTGTGAACGGAACTGGACAGCTAGATTGCGTTATTCAGTGCGAGAGAGCTGATCTGCCGTACAAACGCGCATCTACCGTGCTGCTTGCTTTAATTTGTGGTTTCGGTAACTTACAGTGATGGAAAAATGAGCTGTGTGTCATCTTAACGTTATATCCAGTCTCCACCGGAGCCGCTTCATTCCGTCAGTTTTGTGTTCTCCGCGCGGTTCAAATGCTCCGCTCTGCTCGGTTGTCAGTCACAAAAACTTACAGTGTGAACGTGGCCTAAGATGTATGGAGTGTAGATTGACGTGGATAAAAAGTAATTTGAAGCAGTTTAACGTAAGCCTGCGACAAAACTTGGGGGAAAAAAAGAGGATACTTTCTGTGCTTTACACTGGAATCCACTGTGAACACAGTCATGCTGTAATACATGGAAACTTCTACATTATTGGTATTGAAGGTTTTCATACAGTTCTTTTTAAGCTGTGGAGGTTTTAACACCTGCTCTACAGAATGATAGACACCATATAATTATGGTCATTTTCCATGTCAGATTTCAGCCTTTCATTTTAACTTATTTTAAGTGACCTTTTCTTAAATGTTATGAATTGCATAATAACCTACTGTTATTGTTTTTGTTCTACAGTGAAGTGGAATCTGAATGACACGAGTAAACACTATATACTGAATCTTCTGGAGAACATCGTCACAGCTCTCGTCTTCATCATTGTAGTAGTAAATATTTTCATCACAGCATTTGGCATTCAACGACCAGAGGACACAAAATCTTAACTGGCGACTCCAGTTTGGGGTTTCCTACAGGTATATATAGCTGGACATTTATTATCGAAAATCACAAGAATAAGTTGTCATGACATATTCAAATGTGCCTCTATGTAAATATGCCTTACGTTTTGCAAAAAACTTTTTTGGTCCCAAAAATGAGGTAATAACAGCCTATTGTGGATTTTGATTAAATCTGAAGCCAAATTTAATTTAAAAGAGGAAATTACATGTAATTGTTATATGGGTAATTGTTTAATTATATACAGTAGGTAATGTCAAATTGGATCAAATGTTAAAGACAAATACCTTTCAAGCCTGAAATGGACCAATAGGAAAGCAGCACCTCACCTCACCTCACATGGGACCTTCATACTGCCTACCTGAACGCCTCTAATTACTGTATCAGCTGTCTGAAGGGGAAAATGGACTCATTTTACATGTGGTTTAACACAATGCCACTCTTGCACATGGCATGTTTGTGTTTTGTTGTGTTGTGTTCATGAAGGATAAATTGCTTATTAAGCCTGAGAACAGTTTGAACTGATTATGAATCTATGAAGAGTGTTTAAATCAGCACTTTAACAAAAAGGATCATTTCTTACGAAATTCAGTACTTTTACAAAACATGAATACTAAATCTGACTTGGCATAGTGATACATCATAAACATAGCACACCTTTTCTTGTATTAGTTGGCCAAAAACATCATGAATTGATTTTTTTGTTAGTTTTTTTATATTTTTAAGTACAAGAATTCATGCATGTTGTCTGTTTGTATTGATACAGTAAAAACACTGATAAAAGAGCGCCATCTACTGATTAGAAGCTACGCTACAGAATACGAAGGATACTGCTTTTTTCTTTACATTTTAAAGTTGTTTAGTGTTTTGATGTTTGTTGTGATTAATTACTATTCATGTTTATGTTTCTTGAAGTTTTTGTACATTTTATGTGGATATCGTTTGTAATAATGACCAAAGATTTCCTTTGTTTTTCACTTTTAGAGAACAGTATTAGTAAATGAAAACAAAGTGATTAAAAATAAATGCATTTAGTTATTATGTCAGTACAGAGGTAAATAATAGACCTACTTACAGTTGTCTTTACACTCAATATTGCACACTGGTCTTCTTCAATCCTAAAGCTGCTGCATTTAAGTACAAAACAATTATTCTGACACCAATAAAATTATTTTTCAGCAATCATTTTTTGCTGAAAATAAAAAAAGGATTGTTTTTGTATATAAGATGGGAAAATCAGATTCGACAAACAGTTTTAGAGTTTTATTTAGCCTAATAATTTTTTAGCCCCTGACAAAATATAGTGTTTCTCATGTAACTATTGTGAATGTGTCCCATCTGAACAATTTGTAGGCCCAAAGTTTTACAAAACACTTAGAATTACACTGCAGAAAAAAGGCCACAGGAGTAATTTGACAATATTACTTATTAGTACACAAACCAGTACAAACATGCTGCTAGTATAAAAGTAAACAAACAATATAAACATATTTGTTGAAATCTTAGCCCACAAAAAATGTATTATAAAGTAACTAACTCCTAATACTCAGAGGTTCAGATTTACCTGTAGCATTTATTTTGTGTCAAAATATTCTGACTTTGATTTGATCTATTTGATTTGTCAAGTTTACCCATGTACACAACCAGTCAAAAGTTTTTGAACAGTACAGATTTTAATGTTTTTAAAGAATTCACTTTTGCTCGCCAAACCTGCATTTTTTTTATTCAAAGTACAGCAAAAACAGTAAAATTTTAAATTATTTTTACTATTTAAAATAACTGTTTTCTATTTAAATATGTTTTAAATGTAATTTATTTCTGTGATTTCAAAGCTGATATTTTAGCATCATTACTCCAGTCACATGATGCTTCTAAAAAAAGTATTATTTTTGTTGAGCTGAGTAGAATTTTCAGAAGAACAGCATTTATCTGAAATCGAAATCTTCTGTAACATTATAAATCTTTATCATTACTTTTCAGCAATTTAAAGCATCCTTGCTAAATACAAGTATTAATTTGTATTTTTTAAAAATTGTAAAGAAAAAAACTGTTTTAAATATTGATATTATTAATTAAAAAATATTTCCTGAGCAGCAAATCAGTATATTAGAATGTTTTCTGAATGATCATGTGACACTGAAGGTTGAAGTAATGATGCTGAAAATGTAGCTTTGATCACAGAAATAAAATACATTTTAAAATATATTCAAATAGAAACAGTTATTTTTAAATAGTAAAAATATTTAATTTTTGCTGTACTTGGGATGAAATAAATGCAGGCTTGGTGAGCAGAAGAGACTTCTTTAAAAACATTCAAAATCTTAGCGTTCAAAAACTTTTGACTGGTAGTGTACTAAATGGTGCAGTGAATTATAAACCTGTGTTTAAATTTTACTAATATAATCTCTTAGCAAGTCCCAAGTCTGTAAGAAGTGAAATCTGTATTGACTATAAATAATATATAAATGAGTTTGAGGTCTGTTTTTAAAGTACAAAAAAACAAATGCATAAACAAAATAAGGGTTGCATCATAAACAGAGCAGCTCTACGTTTCAACTTCAATTGAATACTTATGAGTAAGTAGCAAATTTGGTTCCTATCCAACATTCCTTAAAAGTAATGAGTCCCTGCTCCTGGTATTGCATATAAATGGCTATTATTTCGAATGCATGACTCTTAATGTTTGATTACAGATGTTACGTAGTTATATAAACCATTATATTGCTATATTTAAAAATATAACAAGAGATTTAGGCATGAAATGTTGAAATTAAATCTTTGGATTTAAAATTCTGTATATACATAGTATGTACATATTTTTTTAAAACCTGAATTAAAATATTTTTTGACATAGTTTGAAACGGATGCTCGATCGCAGTTTCTAAATTCTTTTTAAGGCAGCAAAAAATCCATTATTTTCCATCTTCCGTGTACCAGATGAGAACGTCCCGCACTTTTCTACTAAGGCCCATCGCAGCCAGACCCAGAGCGCTGCTGGAGCCTGACACTTGCTTGGACTCTGCAGATAAAAATTTTTTGAGTGCTTTTAGTTTAGGAAATGCATATTTGATGTGGGTGTGAGGATATTAACAAGCTTGCTTACCACCATAGTAATACAGCAGAGCTGCTCCTACAGCCACACTGAAACAACTAAGGAAGAAAAGCGGACCTGTGCAATGGAAAAAAAACATGATGGAACAACATTCATGTAAATTGAGTGCATTTACTAGTGTATACTCACAGAAAAAAGGCTGACTTACTGTGGTCATTCATTACATATCTGTCCTTGGGACTCGGGATTGGGGCGACTGGTTCACCAGAATCTACAAAAAGAAATAAAACTTAATGGTTAAACCAAAAATGCTTTGAAGTCAAGCTTAATAACAGGCTTAAAGGAATATTTCACCCCAAAATGAAAATGTATTCACCCTCAGGCCATCCAAGATGTAGATGAGTTTGTTTCTTCATGGGAACAGATTTGAAGAACTTAACATTGCATCATTTGCTCACCAAATGGATCCTCTGCAGTGAATGGGTGCCGTCAGAATGTCCAAACAGCCGATCACAATAATTCACAACTAATACACACGACAGATGATGTTTTTAATCACTGCAGAGGACCCAAATCTGTTCTGATGGAGAAACAAATCTATCTACATCTGGGACGGCCTGAGGATGAGCTAACTACCAGTCAAAAGTATTTGAACAGTAAGATTTTTCATGTTTTTTTTTTTAAAGAAGTCTCTTCTGCTCACCAAGCCTGCATTTATTTGATTCAAAGTACAGTGAAAACAGTAAAAGTGTGAAATATTTTTACTGTTTAAAATAGCTGATTTCTAGTTTAAAATCAAGTTCTAGTTTCAAAACTGAATTTTTAGCATCATTACTCCAGTCACACGATCCTTCAGAAATCGTTCTAATATTCTGATTTGCTTCTCAAAAAACACTTATTATTGTTGAAAACAGCGGAGTAGAATTTTTTTCTAGGTTTCTTTGATGAATAGAAAGTTCAGAAGAACAGCGTTTATTTAAAATAGAAATCATTTGGAACGTTATACATGTCTTTATCATCACTTTTCATCAATTTAAAGCATCCTTGCTAAATAAAAGTATTATTTCTTTCCAAAAAAAAAAAATATATATATATATATATACATACTGACTCCAAGCTTTTTAATGGCATAAAGTATAATGTTACAAAATTTCAGATAAATGCTGGTCTTTGGATCTTTCTATTCTCCAAGGAATCCTGAAAAAACTACTTAACCGTTTTAAATTTGATAATAATAATAAAAAAGTGTTTTTTTTTTTTTTTTTACAGCAAATCAGCATATTAGAATGACTTTTGAAGGATCATGTGACACTGAAGACTGGAGTAATGATGCTGAAAATGTAGCTTTGATCAAAGAAATAAAATACATTTTAAAATATATTCAGATAGAAACAGTTATTTTAAATAGTAAAAATATTTCAAAATTTTATTTTTGCTGTACTTTGAATCAAATAAATGCAGACTTGGTGAGCAGAGAAGAGATTCTTTAAAAACATTAAAAATCTTGCTGTTCAAAAACTTTTGACTGGTCTTAGCAAATTTAATATTTTGCGTGACCTATTACTTTAAATTTCTACAACCATTATGAATCAGACATTATATGCTGCCTTGGAAAAACTAAGTGAATATCCTCAGAGAAATATTGTTTTTGAGTGGTTATGAGTGGAAAATGATGGTCCTGCCAACCTCTGAGTCGGAGGCGTGTAGGTAAGCTGAAATAAACATCCTCCGCGTGGAGATGCACTGCGCGGTAAAACTCTCGACATGCCTCCTCTCCTTTGTCCTGTAGATGAGACAGCAGCTCCGCCAGCCTGATACAGGTAGGCACATCCAAATCCCTGTACTAATGTAGGGGAAAATCATTATTGGAAAGAGAAATAACGTACAACTCTTGACATTTGGATTGTTTATCTGTATAAAGTTCAGCAGCTTTGATATTAAAACCCAGGAGATTAATTCACCACAGATTCCCCAATGGGGTTTTCAGTTCAGGAGTAAACTAAGGTCTGTGGTAAAGCAAAAAGTCGAAGTATAGTAAATCTACGTTTACCACAGACCTTGTTTTAGTCATAAATTGGAAACCCCCGTTATTAAAACCAATAGGAAAATACTCAAGTAACTCATAGTGTATTAGTCTTACGAATAGGTTTTGACGTCGCATCTGCAGCAGTGTTAATAAGGGTGGAGCTCTTACTTTGGAGGCCTCCTTGTCAGTCAGGATCTGTGGGTAGATTCTGTTGAGCTGCAGGATGAGTTTATCCACCAGTTCTGTATCTAGACGTTGATCCAATTTCAGAAATCGGCTGTCTATTCGCAGCTGTTCAAGAAAGCTCTCTGTCATTTACACAAAAGTCATAAAGTCAGCGAGAAAACTGCAAAATGTACATTTTTTGGATGAACTATTCCTTTAAATAGTCAAGTCTTCTAACAAACATCTTCCTGAATGCTGTACACATTTCAGCCAGACGATGGAGCCACTTGACAAAAATTACATTGAGCAGGGACTGTGAACGCAGGGCTGTCAAACATTCTTTTGAGGTGTTATTTCAATGCCTTTTATTCATCAAAACGCCTTATAAGTTTAAAAATAGTATATCAGCAGATTATATAACTTCTGCAGTGCAACATATTAAGCAGAGTAGACTTTAATACACCGTAATAGAGCACAGCGACGACTCTCGAAGCAAAACTAGTCGAAGCAGCTCAAGTTTGTGTATAAGGATTCTATAAAGCACACTTTATAAGGTAAAAAGTATATACTTATACTTCATATTTATACTTTACATCAAACAAAACAGCAGGAACAAATATAAGTTTGACTGACCTCCCATTTTGAAGTGCCCTCTGCTGTCTTTTGTTTTGGAAACGCCCATTACATTGTATGTGGAGGGGCGGAGACCGTGGTGAGAATTACCGGAAGTTCCGATCAAAATGAGGAAAAGTTAACGTACATACGGAAGTTCACGCAAATACAGTTTATATTTAGTGTAAAATCTAGATTTGATTTCCTTTAATAGCATAGATAAAACACTTAATGAAGATTAGATATTAGACACGGTAAGCAGTGAACGCTGTACTTTATCTAAAGCGATTTTACTACTAATAAATAGAATTTATAACATATAACGAATAAATACTAATGTTTTTACATAAACGCTCGGCCATAGCTTATAATATAATAGCCATAATAATAATTTCCTTTGTGACAACATACAATATACACTACTACTAGTCAAAAGTTTTTTGAACAGTAAGATTTTTAATGTGTTTTAAATGTCTTTTCTGCTCACCAAGCTTGCATTTATTTAATCCAAAGTACAGCAAAAACAGAATTTTAAAAAATATATTTTTACTATTGAAAATAACTGCTTTCTATTTGAATATATTGTTAAATGCATTTTATTTCTGTGATTTCAAAACTAAATTTTCAACATCATTACTCCAGTCACATGATCCTTCAGAAATCATTCTAATATTCTGCTCAAAAACATTTATTATTATTATTGTGTTGAAAACAGCAGAGTAGATTTTTTTCAGGTTTCTTTGATGAATAGAAAGTTCAGAAAACAGCATTTATTTGAAATATAAAACTTTTTGGAACATAATGTCTTTATTATCGTCCTTTGATCAATTTAAAGAATTCTTTATATATATTC
>JAHKKF010503651.1:0-23320 GCA_019740295.1 Labeo calbasu
AAGTCCGAATGAGCTGCTCTTTTGACCTTGAGCCACTGAACCAATGGCTTCATTGTGACTCCCTAAAAAGAAACCACATAGACAAAATCACTACAGGTTAGGTAGGACATACAAAATAATCCAATCATTTATTAGAGTCTTATAATTATGATAAGAGTGATGGATAGGGTTTTAACCTGAAGAATGACAGTGAAATACACCACAATGAGTGTGGTACTAATCATCAGATTCTTCTCTGGGATGCTATCTTCGTCTAGCATGGCTGCTAGTCCATACGCCACTGCCCCCCGCAGGCCACCGTAGCTCATTACAACCTGGTCAATGACCTCGATAGGAACCAATCTGAACTTGTTTAACATCCAGGTAAGCAAGAAAACACCTGCAAATATAAACCAAACATTCCCAGACATATCAAAAAGAGTCATTCTTTGAAACAGAATGCCTTTTCTATTTTTAGAAAGGTGTTTTTTATAGTAGAAATGTCTGGATGATGTTTTATCATTCTTTGTTGCATCTCAAGCATAATTATTTAAAATATTATTTGCGAACAACATGATTCTTCTAAGATAATAATAAAACAAACAAACACTTCTTTCTGTCTGTATTTTGTGATGGGTGGATACCTTGACAAATCGTGTCAAGCACGACCAACAGATGTTAAAACGAGCATAGATATCGTCAACTTTTGGTTTTGGCTTCTCTTAAAACTCAAATGATTATGAATATTTGGATCGAGTTTAATAATTCATATTTTATGATAAGATTATTTGACATGGGATGAATATTGTAGCACCGCCCCATTACCTAGCATGCTTTGCAGCTGGGTCATAACAAACTGATTTTGAACTGGAAAACTTTAACATTCTGATTTTAAAAAAAAAAAAAAAAAAACGGCGCAAAACGGATATGGGTAAGTGTTTATAGTGAAGTGTACCATGAGAATTTGCTGTTATATTGCTTGTTTGAATGTTTGTTACCACTGTAGGACTTTGTTTGCATTACAAATGTGGAAGTGCCTGTTTACAGCCATGATGATTTAGTTCGGCTCTGATTTATCTGTATAATTTTGAGGTTTATTTTTTATTTTGATTTTAAATGAACAATATAGTGTTTTCACAACGCGTCATTAATCGGCCTTATTGGCGGCACTGAACATAAACAATGCCACTGAACCGAAGAAAACTCATATTTTGCTGATTATTGCTGCTGAAAATGGTCAATTTTTGTCATGTTTTGGGCTGTACTAATCGGTCGAACCAAGAAAAAAACATTTGGAGTACTATAGACTGCCAAAAATTATAACAAATCAAGGAGAAAAGTGCAAAAAACTGAGGAACAAAAGGCGTTTGTGGTTGGCAAAACTGAACCAGGATTTCCAGGGCAAGAATCTTGACAACATTCATTTGTTCTTATGATTTCCGGTCAGGTAGGTGAAATATTAGGCTAAAATCTTAATTAATACTGCTCGTATTTGTCTTTACCACTTATTAACTTTAGTTTTTCAAAATATTGCGCCTTTTCCTGCTTACTAAGTCCTTCTCTATATGATTTAGCAGCTTCCACACATTTTTTTTCTGTGGTTTAGACAGCATAAATTAGCAGAACAACATATTAAGTAGTACATTAACCGTGCAATCCATGCTGTTGTTTACATCCAAGTATCGCCAATATGGCCGAGCATCCGGGAAACTGACCAAATCGTGACGTAAGTGCAAACCCTCTATATTCAGACTTGAAAAACCAGACTTTTTACTTCTTGTGGGCAGAAATGGTGTTTACTAGAGTAGGTTATCAGTTTAAATTAAAGAAAAAAAAATGGCAAAAACGTTTTTATATTATAGCACAACTGCACTCACCTATGACCCTGTATATAAAGATGAAGATGAGGGTGAGGAGGATGAAACCTGTATTCCAGACCCAGATCTCTGTATCAATGGCTGTAATACCCAAGAAAACAAAGATCATGGTTTCTGAGCCGTTCGCAAGCACCTTCATGGCATGACGAACCGTTGTAACCGATTTCTCATCCATGTTGGCGTTCACGTATTTCTGACAGCAGACACCGCAGAAGGTGATTCTGTGACACAGAAAGTCATTCTTCTCCATGAGTTGAATGAATTGCTTGGAAACATTGTGCATTGAGCCTAATTCCTGCAGTACTGTTGTATTACTATGCATTCTCTATGCATGTTGCATTGTTCAAGAGACACTTACGAAAGTATTGCAGAGAGGGAGAGCATCTCTGCTGTCAGGTATGCCAGGTAGCCCACCACAAAGACAAAGCCGGCTTCGATGATCTGAATGTGTTTGGTGAACCTGGTCAGCAGGGACAACAGGAAGGCAAACACAACGCCAAGAAACGAGCCTCCAAATGCCACCACAACAAATGTAACTGTAATAAATTGGAACCAAATTAAATTAATCTGTTAAGTTTTAAGTTAAGTATATGTGTTTTGTGATGCTCATTATTATGTATGAGGGGTAAGGTGAATATTCATACATATGCCCTTTAAAATCTCTGCGGCATCAATCATTGGGCCTCCAAGAGTAACAAAAGCATCAAACACATTGTAAAGCACCTACAAAAGAGGGACAAAAGATCATTATAAGCGGATAGATCTAGTAATTGAGCACAATGGCATTTATAGAATTTGAGTACATTGAAACTCACCACTGTGACGCCATCATTGAGTAATGACTCTCCAAACACTAGGATAAAGAGCACCTCATTCACATGTACTTCTTCAAACACTGCAATCACAGCCACCGGATCCACCGCAGCGATTAAACTGCCAAACAGTAGAAACTGCAGGAGACCGATGTCCAAGTTACCTGATGATTACAAAAATTCTCAAATGAATTCAGTATCTTCTACATTCTTAAAACGTAAGGATTATATTATAATTAAACTTACCCATCGCTCCGGCCTCATAACAGCCCCAAAGAGAGAGGCCCACGGTAGCTGCGTTCCAGCATGTTCCGAAGATGGCATAAATGAGAATGGCACCCAGGTTGCTGAAAAATAGCTTGTTTGGCATAAAGTAACTTGCATCCAAGATGATCTGGGGCAACAAGTAGAAGAAGAAAGTGGGTGGAAGCAGTTTGAAAGTCTGTGCTTTGTCTGCTCCCCAGACGATTCCTCCCAAAATAAAGCCCAGGATGATGAGCAGACCACTCTCTGGGAGCACACTGGTGACATGATGGCTTAGTTTAATCACTGGAGAGAGAGAGAGAGAGAGAGAACGGATGATAACTTGTGTAGCAAATTATGTTCAAGTCATAATATTAAAGATGTGTATTCAAGGGGTGAGTAAATTATCTGTAAATATTTGTTCTGGAAGTGCACTTCTCCTTTAATGTGTTCACGAGAAACCATTAAACTTAGCATATAGGACAATGGTCACTGAGCTACCTATTGTGCCATCAACCCATTTCGCAGTGTGGTTTCTTGGCCTCCACAAAGTATGCGTTAAAGAGACCTAAGGCATTGAAATATTGCATACTGCCCTAATGAAAGCCACACTTTAAACACTTTTTTCAGTACCATTATTTTTTTATATAGATCCTTGAATTAGGCCAATTTTTTGGACATTATGCCTTGATATTAATACAATAAGAAAAGTCAAATTTTGAGGAAGTAGATCTCTGTTATTTCATGTGCATCCATGCTCTTGTTTTATTCATAGTGATGCACAAAGGAAATTAGAAATTGTAATGCATAAGCATGCAAAAAATTCATGCTGCATTCATGCTAATGTGCATGTGTATAATTTCTCAAGGCCACAAAAAAAGCTTTTTGTGTGCATGTAAAAGTCTGTATTTTTTATTTCAGATACTCTGTATGTTGTCACTTCGAGGAAGAGGGGGGAAAAAACCCTGAGAAAATAAAAATATTTACATATACATAATATACTATATACCAAATATAAAAATAATGCTCTATGAACCATTTGTGTTAAATATGGTCTAAAAATCTGAAAATGGTCTCCATACTGATAAAAGAAGCAGGATACAAATACTAATACCAACCACAGGCCTTGTGCTGCATTATTAACCCTTTACATGAATAGAAATATGTTTAAAACATTATTTGATCTTATTCTCTGAGCTTTGCAGGACTGCTATTGTCCTCAATTTGCAGTTGTCAAGTTACACACTATTGTTTCTAAACTTCCTGGTACACGGTAATCATCAAGAGATCATCTTCCTTCTTAGAACTGAACTGAGCTGAAATTCAGCCTCATTAAAAAGTGACGTCAGGTTTAGATCAAGCTTTTAAATTCATTCATGAGAAATACCGTGTTCGTCTTACGCTGTATTATATTGTACACATGCTTGGATATGTTAGACAACAAACTTAATTGCTTATTTGTTAACTGTCAATCATTTTTTACTTCAAAGTTTAAGATACATACCTGATAGCTTTGCCAATCCAGCCACAAATACCCAAAGTACCACCAGGTATGGGGTCTCAACATGATGCCATTTAAACGTGACAATTGGGAGTCCAGTAATATTCTCGTGCAAGTGATGATGAGGATTCTGAATTACGTCTTCATCTCCATTTAGTACTTTGATTAAAGGGTTAACAAAACACACCAGGAAAACTGCCCTTAACAGGTAGAGATGAACAGAGCTTGCCATTGCAACAGATGAGTGGTAAGGATGCGCTTACAGTATCATTCTCATCTCCAGACTGTGTGTACTATAGCCGTCCTTCACAGAATCTCACAATAGTCCATTAGAGCTTCCCAGTGTGCTTGTTCTGCTTGCTTGTCCTGAAGTCCTTGGTGAGACAAAGTATTGCAGTTTCCCCTTTTAGTTAGTTCTCCTTTAAGTTCATCCCTCTCTGACTGACTTGGCTGTCTTTCCATCAGTTGACTCTCTGTGTTTGTGGTCCAGGTGAGAGCAGTGGTTCATTCAGGGTAGTGTAAGAGTGTAATAAGAGCAGTGCTGAAACTTCTAGTCAGCCTTTAATTTGTTACACAGAAAGGGGGCTGAGAGCTACGTCACTGGACTGTTGTTACTTTGTCACATTTGTGATGATTACTCTGCTTCCGTTGAAAAGTTTCCCTTACACTTCACACTGGTTAGTGTTCAGCCAATTTTAACAGGCTGTACTGCTGCATTGTTACTTTAAAGACATTTCGGGCAAATTTTGGTACATATATTTTGTGCAGACACCACAGGTTTATTATGTATTGCATTGTGAGACTTTTTACTAAAATACATGTACAGCGTTAGTAGGTGGAAGCTGTCTTCATTCAGACAAATATAAGAGTGTTCACTCCAAAATCTGTCATTGTTTGTTCACCCTCATGTCATTCTAAACCTGACTTTCTTTCTCAATTCTTGGTCACCATCCCCTTATTATATATGGAAAGGAGCAGCTTGGACATTCTGCTAAACATCTCCAGAAGAAAGGCAGTCAAACGGGTTTGGATCATCATGATGGTAAGTATGTTGTTTTTCAATATTTAAATAAATTTTCACAAAGATGTTTAACCTTCCTGCTTTGTGAAATCATATTGCTGAGTTCTGATGGCTTTAGTATAAATCAGTTAAAAAAAGTTTCCACACATTTGAGTTAAACTGTTACTTGGCCCTGTCTGAGTGTGACGTAAAAAAAGGAAGTGATCTGTACGGCCTGTACCTATGTGCGTGTGCCGGCTATAATCATAGGTCCTGAAATGACAGCTGTACTGCCTACTGACCTGAAAAATAAGTGGAAAGGCTAAAGGCAAAACTACACAACTTCCCCTTGAGAGTAAACTGTTTAGCATTTCAACCCCCCAAAGTAGTATTATTACTTTTTCACAAATTTTTGCATCTACAAAGATTATTGACGCAGTCAACCACTTTTATAATTGCTCTAAATTGAGTAGTTTTGTTGCTTAGGTTATGCGTTGCTTTATGTCATGCTGTGTGTTAATAAGTCCGGGGGTTAATGGGAAACTGTTCTGTTTTAGGGGGTTTAAGGCTGTTTTGTGTGTTTGTTCAAATCCTGCTCGGTGATTTTTACAATTTTGTCTGTGTAATGATTTACATAACAGGCTAACCGCAGTGTCCACATAATACTGAATGGCACTTTATTGTTTCAGTAATGCTTCGCTTGGAGGCTACATTTACATTTTTTATGCAATTTTTAATGCAATAAATATCTTAATATATTTGATATCAGTCACACCAGAATATAAAATGAATATAATATGTATATAATCCAAATCATCTTACAAATCAAAGGACTGATAATGAGTTTTTTCTTGTGCTCTGCACAAATTTTTATTTGCTAATGTCTAATTGGGGGGTGGGGGGGGGGTGGCTTTTTATTCTGTACTGTACTCTTCATTATTACTGTGTAATAGCAAAAACATTTATTTCAGTGAAAAAAGAAGTCCCAAAATTCTCAATTTCAACATTTTAAACAATTGGGCCATACAATCTTTTTCTTTTTTCCCAGAAATTCTTGTATGTTTATTATTTTTTGCCAAACGAACAGAGGTTTACTGTTACAATTAATACATGGAAGAAAAAATGAGTGAAAAATTGAGTTTCAAAATTTTTAGTAATAATTGTAGTATTTTTTTCTACAATTAAGTTAATCTTGTACTAATATTTAATTTTATCATTTAATTGTGGAATATATAAGACCTACATTTTACTGTACAAAAGTGATACAAGACTCACATTGTACTTTTATTTTGACGGGTTGCCGTTTAGTTTCCGTTTGCATACAGTATGATATGATGCAAGTTCTCTCTACTTAAACGGTAAAATTCACATGAAGTGACTCACAGCAAGATTAAGTTTATGTGTTCAGGGCGAAAATCACCGCGAGTGTCACGCGTGCTTCAGTATTTATGTAGTAAACAAATCCGCGTCTCTGCCATTCATACATACAGAGAACGCGAACGGAACATGCAGGATTCATATTTAAACCGTCTTTTTGCGTTTCAATATTGACACGCGGGGCGCCTCCCCCTAATATAATGGTAGGGGCAACACTGATCAGACACACAGACTTCACCAGTTCTCATAAAGCACAACATTCATACCTGAATAAGTTACCGTTAAACTATTATTTTTAAAGACTTACATTTTAATAGTTTTCATTCAACTAATAAAACATTAATAGCTTTGAGTAAAACTCAAAAATAAATCATTGAAAGATTACAGAAATGCAGATACAGATATTGTGATAATACAAAGAAGCACCCACAGAATGACCATACAATAATAAATAATCATATACAACATGCTAAGTTAAAAATACACATAGACATTTTGCCCAATGTCGAAAAATATGACGATGTAACTGAATATACAACCAATAGACAACTGCTTAGTTCCGATTTGGCACTCAGTTTGTAAAGACTGATTTTGTCTTTTGAGCTCCACATGTTCTATTTTCTAGCATGCTGTCAACATGATAAAGTGCCATAACAGCTTCCACAACAATGTGGATTTGTATAAAGAAAGAGCACGCCATAACCACAAACGTAAGTACTTCAATGAAAATGTCCCTTCTAAATCTGTGTTTTTTCTATCCCTTTGTTTTTTTAGACATAAGTAGGTAAAACATTTCAGAGAAGAAAATGACTTCAAGTTACTTTTGCGTGTGCGTATTAGTTTTTAAAGATATGTGATGAATTCTACAATTCAACACTATGGTTCTTTAATCTCTGGGCTCATGACATAATAACTGCCTAAAATGAAACACAGTCTCAGTTTTAAAGGATTAACCAAATCGTATGTTTGGCAGGTTAATGTCGGCGGATGGAAACATATCAGATTACAATCTCGTATTACGTGTTCCGGGCTTTTCCTCAGGCGCCTCCTCATCAGCCATCACGACAGTGTCTGTGGAGTGGGTGCTCATTCTCAGGGGTGCTAGATGACTCTGGTTGGTGGGCGTCCAGGGCAGTCGACCCTGAGCTCTCTGGGAAGGTGCCACAGCCGTGTTGTTCCCTGTCTCTGTTTGCCAGGGTGGGTTTCGCATGGGTGGAGAGGTGTCCATCTCGGGTACGAATGCTGGGTTATCTACACCAGCTGTGAAATTAGAGTAAATATGATGTTGAAATGAGGCACCATGGAAACAACCATAAAATATTTTTTTTTCTACTCACTTGCACACTTAGTGTTAGTTCACCCAAAAATGAAAATTCTGTCATTAAATACTCACCCTCATGTCGTTCCAAACCTGTAAGATCTTTGTTCATCTTCGAAGCACAAATTAAGATATTTTTGATGAAATTCGAAAGCTTTCTGACCCTGCATAGACAACGATGCAACTGAAACATTCCCAGGCCTCTTTGCGCACAAAAAAGCATTTTCGTCACTTTGTAACATTATGATTGAACCACTGATGTCACATGAACTGACGTCTATGCAGTGTCAGAAAGTTCTCAAATTTTCAAACAAATATCTTTATTTGTGTTCCAAAGATGAACAACGGTCTTACAGGTTTGGAACGACATGAGGGTGTGTAATGAATGACAGAATTTTTGGGTAAACTATGTTAATTTTATATGGACCTTTTTCACAGACTGTGATGATGTTTCCACTGGTGTTAACATCGTAAATCTAGCAACATTTTTTAAAATGTTCTCTTTTTTTAATCTAATGCATATTTATAACGTCTTATATTGTCTTTCCATTAAATCACACGAAACTGGTTAACGCTTCCGTGCAACTGTTTCTAATACTCTTCCAATGAACATAATCTCTCTATACTCTTTTGAAAGGTCATAGAAACGCTATTTTTTTATATTGCTATTGGAACAAATAGGAATGCCAAATTACATTTGTTTCTGTTCACCACTATAAGTTCACCCAACGATGATGACTTCCACTTTAAATAACCCCGGAAATGCAAAAAAGGTCCAATGTACAATATGATGTTAATATGTCACATGAATTCACTTTGTAGCAACAAAAATTATTCTTACATCCAGGTGTGTTTGTTCTTCTGGGGAAATGACCAGCAATCTCACTGCTAGAGGCGCTGTCTGCAGAAAACTCAAAATCTGATTGGACAAAGCAAAATAACATTTATATATTAATGCTAAAATAATTATTCTTCCAGTCTGTGTGTGTGTATATATATTTATGTATGTATATGCGGCAAATATAAAAATATACCTTCATCTCCATATGGATGGGTTCTGTGTGGGTCCCCTGGCTTTCCATTAGGCTAAGAATACAAATTAGAAATACAAGTATGGGATACAATTAGAAACAATTTGACATATATTTTTGAAGTATTTAATTTTTTTTTTTCAGTTGATCAGTTTTTAAGTTTTTTTTCTGCCCCAATGCAGTCCTAATTTTAATTAATGCATTTATTTAGTTAGTTACAGTAGTTAGTGTGTGTGTAGACGTAGTGTGAACTCTTTCTATTCTATTTTTACAAGATATTTAACTAAAGGTAGACGGTCTAATACCTTATGAGGTGAATCCTTCTTGTGATGTTTGGAGAGTTTTTTGGCAGGGTTGACACCCATCTTAGCCGATTTAAAGGACTCAAGGCGGTTTCTCATGGTTCTCTGGAAGATCTCCTGCATTTCGTCTGGATTCTCTGTGGTGTTATAGTGACTGCGGCTGTAAGTGGGACGGTTCTGGACAAAAAAAAAAGAGAAATGGATTGATTTGGATGGAATGGGATTCAGCTTCGTTTTTTCACTGGGCAGATGTGTTGTGATAAGACATCCAAATATTGATAAGGACACAATATTCCATGTAAAAAATGGTTTGAGTGATCAGGACAGTTCTTACATTACTTCTGCTCTTGTACAGGTGCTGATCTAGTAAATGATGGGCGCTGAGGTCATCAGGCATGCCTTTCCTGTCTTGCTCATGGATATCCAGGGATACAGAGGGAATCGGGTTCTTCCTAGATTGAAAGAGGACCAAAAAACATGCCTTTAGCACAAAACATTTAGCTAGATATCTCATAAAACCTCATAAAATATTTACACTTGCAGTTTCAAAAACTGAACACACTTGACAAACTACTTACATGACAGAGGTCACTGGAACATTGTCGATGCCAAAGTCGTATTCTGACATGTCAGCCATGATATCAGGCATGAAGTCTGCATACTCTAAAGCAAGCTTCTTCTTGAAGTCTACAGAGGCATTGTCATAATTACGAATGAAAGCCAGAGAACCTTTGCGTTCGCCCTAAATGTGGAAAAAAATTTTGCACATTAATTCTTCATAGCATTTACTCATACAGTACTTCATAGGTTTTGTAAAAGATTAGAACAGTACTAAAAATTGGAAACAACATGTTTCAGCAGTTAAACAACACATTACAGTAAAAACTAGAAACAGAAACTGGTCATACTATGTTGAATCAGTAATTTTGTTCTCACCTCAGTAACATATGTTTTGGCATCCTCCAGATTGAGTTTGTGGAAGGCACCAAAGATTGGGTCTTTGTTCTTTCTGGCATCGCTCTTCATTAATAGCCAGCACACATACTTGTCTTCAAAATAGTTCCAACTAAGAAAGAGAGAGACAGAGAGAGAAAAAAATAAGTAAAAGCTCTTAAACACAAATTTTATATATGCAGTTTTTACTAAAGTGAAATGCTCACTGTCTGGTCCACCAGTTATCTCCCATTCGGCCACAGATGTCCTCCATTGCTGTCAGTATGTGTTCAAAAGCCTATGGAAACATGCACAATGATTATTGTAGGCTACTTCATTTTTTGATTTTGAAAGTTACCATTACTTAATGTGTCCATTGAAACTGTGGATGGACTAAATCATATTTGTAGTGTGGAAACTCTATCCATAATAAGACAGAGTGTTGGCTGTATAACGTTAGTATAATTTCAAATGATCGTTGTGCGTTTTAAAATTATGTAGATTTTCAGATGCGATTTTTTTTTATGTTGCGAGGTAGTGCTGCAAAACGAAAAAGTGTTTAGTTTTTCTTAACATTTCAGCTTATTTACAGGTAAGTTATGTTTACATTTTACTCTGTTAGCTTTTTAGAGTCAGATTCAGCACAAGCGATGTCCGAGTCGGGGATGAACGACTTATTTGACTCAGTTCCTTTAAAAGATACAGTTGAACCGGTCTGAATCATGGACGTCGATGAAATGTTATGAGTTTGAATTTTAATTGTTCGGAGCGGTTCAACGGCTCACTCGCGATTCATTTGAATTGATTCAATTCAAACGGTATAGACTTCGTCGCGCGTTCAGTCATACTGTACGGTTTACCTCAGACTCACCGAAGCGCTGTAATACTAAGTTACCATGGCAATAATTTGCCAGTTTAATGATATTGATGGAAATAAGCAAAAAACGTCTAAATATTTTCTCCACATGCCGAAAGAAAAGCTGCGCACGAAGACATATTCAGGTGAGGCGACAAAACAGGATTACTGAAAATAGTAACCGGACTGCCTTAATATGTAAGCTGGCGATAGGATTTTAATTTTTTAGGTTTTGTAATTATAAACAAATTAAAAAGCAAAGTTATTATGCAAATAGGGAACTAAAATTCCAAAAAAAATAAGTAAAGGGATAAACTCATGTGTCATGTGTGTTGGTTAACTTACCCTGTTGTTCATTTTTCCATTGAGTGTCAGATCCGACTGAGTCGCTTTTTTAACCTTCAGCCATTGAACCAGTGGTTTCATGGTGATCCCCTACAAAAAGAATAAAAACAGTGACTTTAGGATAACTGGGGACATCACAAAATATCCACTTTTATCATTTTATTATCACAGGTCTTATGAATTCAAGCAACTACCGTGCTTTTACAACAAAACCATTTTTTGTATGCATTTGTATGGTTGAAGGATCACACCTGAAGAATGACAGTGAAATACACCACAATGAGCGTGGTACCAAGCATCAGATTCTTCTCCGGGATCTTTTTCTCATCTAAAATGGCTGCGAGTCCATATGCCACTGCTCCTCGCAGGCCACCGTAGCCCATTACAAACTGGTCCACATAGTCAATAGGAATCAGACGAGACTGATTCAAGACCCAGTTGAGGAAAAAAACACCTGCATATCAAGAGATCCACAACTGACATAAGTTTTTATGAACATACTTATAATGTAGGACGCGTTTACAAAAAATTAATGACTTTAACTCACCCATGAACCTGAATACAACAACAAAGAGAAGTGTGAGGAGGATGAAGCCAGTGTTCCAAACCCAGATGTTTTTATCAATGGCTGAAACTCCCAGGAAGACGAAGATCATGGTCTCTGAGCCGTTGGCCATAACCTTTAGGGTGTAACGTAACGTTGTAACAGACTTTTCATCCAAGTTTGCGTTGATGTACTTCTGACAGCAGACACCGCAGAAAGTGATCCTGTCATGCGCAAAACAGTCGGTGTTTATTGTAACTCCATCACGAATGGTTTATATTCATTTACTAATTTTGTTTTTATTTTTCTGCATTTATCAGGAAAGCATTGACTTCCTTAAGAAGAACTTACGAAAGTATAGCAGAGAGTGAGAGCATCTCAGCCGTCAGGTAAGACAAGTAGCCAAGCACAATGATAAAGCCGGCTTCGATGACCTGGACGTTCTTGGTGATCCTGGTCAGCATGGATATCAGAACGGCAAACACAACACCAAGAAACGAGCCTCCAAATGCCACAACAAAGAACGAAACTAGGAGAGCAAAAAAGGTGTCAAAATGGGTTATTATTAATAACTCAATCTAAAAGCTATAATTGAAGGTCTGTGTCCATACCTATTCCTTTGATAATCTCTGCCGCGTTAATCTTCGGGCCTCCCAGAGACACAAATGCATCAAACACATTATAAAGCACCTGTGACAGACAGAACAAGACAGAGAGAGAGATACATAATATTAGATAATTGTAATAGCTATCAGATGGTCTGTTTGAGTAAATGTTTATATAAAAATGCCATGATTTCTCAAAAAATTAGCTGTGACATTTAGAGTTGTTGAGGAAAACTGGGACTCACCACTGTGACGCCATCATTGAGCAGGGACTCTCCAAATACCAGGATGTAAAGCACTTCATTCACATGCACTTCCTCAAACACGGCAATCACTGCCACAGGGTCCACGGCAGACATCAGAGCACCAAACAACAGGAACTGCAGAGGGCCGATGTTCAAGGTCCCTGAGATTTAGTGAAATTGTTTTATTAACTGACTGAAACTTAACTAAGCTTGCCAAGACTCTATTCATTTTATTTGGTCACAAATACAGTATAAACACAAAATTGTGAAATGTTATTACTATTTAAAGTAACATTTTTCTATACTAATGTATTTTAAAATGTAAGATATTCAAAACTCAGATTTACCCATTGCACCCCCTTCATAGCAAGCCCATAGCGCAATGCCCACTGTGCCCGCATTCCAGCATGTTCCAATAATGGCATGGACGAGAATGGCACCCAGGTTGCTGAAGAATAGTTTGTTTGGCATGCAGTAACTTGCATCCAAGACGATCTGGGGAAGCAAGTAGTAGAAGAAGTTGGTAGGGATCAGTTTGAAAGTCTGCGCCTTGTCCGCTCCCCAGACGATTCCTCCCAAAATAAAGCCCAGGATGATGAGAAGACCACTCTCTGGGAACACAGCGGTGACACTGTGGTTCAGTTCAACCACTAGAAAGAGAGAAAAGAGACAAAAAAACAGATGATGAAAAGCTGAGTTTTGGTGAATAGAAAGGTTTCTGGCATTTGAATATTTTTTTACCATTGTAAATGTCTCAACAGCTGTCACTTTTAATCAATTTAATATGTTCTTGCTGAATAAAAGTAAAAAAAAAAAAAAGATCCCTTTTGAATGATAGCGTATGTATTACATTTTTGAGCACTTGCTCAACTTAGATTTTTCATAATAATGATAATACTAATAATGTATCGTGTTAAAATTAGACAGCGGCTATTTGCACTAAGTGAAAATAGTATTTTCTTTGCGATATGCTATTTACATTAGGTGCAAATAGCTGTAGATTCTATTTTAACTATATTTAGCATAATTTTCTGCTATTTATACTAAAAATATAAATATAAATGCTTTTACGATTTAATATGAGATTTGAAAAGGGAGGAAAAAATGTTCAGCGAAAGGCAGATTCGAACCTGGGTCGATCGCGCCAGAATTGGCATGCTTTTTACCATCTATGCCATTTTGTAGTGTAGACTAGTCCAATCACAAGTTGGTGGGCGGAGTTAGCGTAAATAGCCTCTGCCAACAAAGCGGGCTATTTGCATTTGTGTAAATAGATACTAGATATTATTTTTGACAAAAAAATCAGACATTTTAAAACAAACATGTTAAAAATATCATTGTCACCACAGAGTGTCAAACTCAAACCATCATTTCCAATGTATCAGAAAGGACAATGTGATACAAAATGCGATGTGAGTCACTGTTAGAAGATTAACTAGTGAGAGAAAGTTTAAAAGTTAATAGTGCCAAAATGGTCTGTAGCTGGAAAAATACCCTCTAAACATATTATCTCACTTTGTGAAACAGACAATAAACAATTGAAACTATTCAGTCCACAGGAACTTTGTGTTTCATGTGATTCATCAGTTACTTGAGCTAAAAATTAAGCTGTCCCACTCAGATTGGCGTTTCATCTTCTTCCGCAGGACAGGAAGTAAGAGGCGGATGGACAGCTCATCCTGCTCAATGTTTAAGGTAGGCTAGTTAATATCTTTTTGACCAGTTTAAGGTCAAAATATCACTAATATCACTTCACCGAAGATGAAGCTGCGCTTATACCTTATTCATTTGGTTTTGGAAGTAATGTTTGTTCATATTAAAATCTCAAAATTTGGTATATCTTGACAAATCTGAGCACAGTCTGAGACATTACTGAGATCTCTTCTATACCTTTAGTAGGATTATGGCATCCTTTTATTTTAAAATTCTGAAAAGCAGAAGATTTAAACAAAACACTTAATTTGCATTTAATCTCATTTCTATGTAAGAAAAACATAGAGAAAGTTTTTTCCTATTACATAAACCATTTTAAATGCTGCTGCCAAACATAGTCCATCATGCTTTCACGATGCTTTTCCATCGATGTCTATAAATTATATAATGCAACAGGATTGCTTCACTTTGATCCATCATATTTTATCAAGGCCTACTCAAACGTGTCATATTTAAAAGCTGCAAGTGTTCAACAATTATAGACAATACCATTAGATTTTTATGTGTTATATGTGTTTACTTTTGAGGTAGTTAAATAGTTTAGATCTCACCGACTATGCAATTGGGCAATAAAAGATGTAATTCTTAACAAACAGAGCTTGCCTAAACTGGAAAACTGTTCTACACTTTGTTGACCCTTTTCTTGTACGTTTCTGTAACTACACCCAGTGTCAAAAATAGCCAGGGAAGGTTACAGCTTCAGGGGGACATTCATGTCCATTATGCTGTGGGTGACCTTGACGTAATGTTTTCACAAGTGAGGAAAATTATTTAACAATTGAGAGGACAAAAATAGTAACATGCGTCTTTTTATAGAAATCTTAAGTAATGATTGAAAATCATTATCTCTGTCTATCTATCTATCTATCTATCTATCTATCTATCTATCTATCTATCTATCTATCTATCTATCTATCTATGTGTGTGTGTGTTTTAGTGCTTTTTTGGTCTTTTTAGTGTGTATTGGTTGTGTTGATGCTTTACTTCAGTTATACTGTAGTCTGTTTCAGTAATCACTGAAAATACATTGTGTTCATGTACATCTCATACTGATTTTTACTATCGTGCACTAAAGCTGACCTGACACTGTGCCTTTGAGGAAAGTCAAAGATTCAGGTGGGCCATTAATTATTTAATGTAGTACATTATTAACCTGCAGTAAGATATTGTTTCAGCACTGTAATTTCTCAGAGAGTAGATCTCTGAAGCTTTGTGACGTGTTACGGATCATGTCCTGGAACTAAATCTAAATTATATACCTCATTTGCTTCTTGCCAACAGGCAATTAACAGAGGCTGTGAGTTTATGAACATGAGGTCTTTGCACACACAAAATCTTAATGTAAAACTGCAGGTCACATTGACATGAAACAAATACAGTTAGTGCTCACCTTCAGTTTTTAACCTTATGCTGTCATCTAGAATAAGGGCTGTTTTAATTAATTGCATGACACCTAATAAATTATTAACTTTATTTGCTTTGTTTAATATGTTACTTGATATCTCTTTGTAATATGTGAAATTTACAACAGTTGAACAGTTCTGGTCGTTCAGTATCGCTGTAGTAAAAAAGGCATTAATGCAAATATGAGTGTCAGGGAATTCCATTTGTATAAGTCTGTAATACCTCCTTGTAGCCGTTAGGTGGCAGGCATAAATACTTTATTATGAATCTAACCCGGCAGACGACTGAGTAAATATTTGGTTTGTAAAAGTCCAGCTTCTGAATATCCAAATACTGTACTGTATGTCTACTTTTTATAAAAAGTAAACGTTGTTAAACAAAGCTGGCCAGCTTTGTTTATTCTGCACTGTTCTTTGTGGCAGAATTTTATTGAAAAATAAATGGACTGATAACAGAGATGAGAATGGAGGACAGCAAACATTGTAAACTGAAGGTGAGAAATGCCTCTGTCTTCTCCAGGAGTGTGAGAATACATGCTCCATTGTGTCTCTGAGCTGTGAAAGGTTTCATTATGAATTCATGCCGCAATACAAGACCGCACTCCTTTGTTGTCTCAGAAAATTATAAATATTAAACTGATTTCCAATCAGTTTTTTTCTTTCTTTCTTTCGCTTAAATGAAAGAATTAATTTTGACATAGATAGTTAGTTTTTGCATTAAATATTTTCTTAAATGACCAATTCATAACTTAGCGTTTAAAGAAAAATGCTAGTGTTTTATTTGTCAGAACTGCATTTGGTATTTTGATTTGAAGTACTTTCGGCTGGCGAAAAATGACTGTGATTTTGTTTTTTGTTTGAGCTGTATTTAATACAGAAAAGAACTTGAGAGTTTGTCTGCCATCCGATATAGAGGATATTGGATAACCTGTTTGATTCCCTTTGGACAGTAAGCTGTCAGATGTGCACATTCAGGTGTATTCAGTGCCAATTCGATGGGAGTAAATTTCCCTTCTAAATTTTCTGCAAAGAATGTTATACCTAAAATACCTCAAAATGTTCTTTAACAAACAAATGACACTCTTTACCGAATATTTGAGCCATGTAACAAAAACAAATCTGTGAAATTTATGGTAAAAAAAAAAACAACAAAAAAAAACAGCTGCTTATTTCATTAACCGGTATAATGTTAATATACCTACTGAATATACCTACTACTGTTAATATATAATATAAATATCTAATTTTGTACTCTTTTAATACAGTGTTAAAAATAATAATAATAATGGTATTATTTAGTATAAAAATACTAAAATAAATAAATACTAAAATATACAGGTACACACAGTATCATGCACAAAAATACAAAACACTAAAATAACAATAAATAATAAGAAAAAAAATATATATATATTTCAATGATCAATCATCTAATCTGAGAATTCTGGTAATGTCAGTGTACGTTTTTTTCACTGCATGGCATTCTTTTTCATTGTAAGTCAACAGTATTTTACTGTAAATTTACATGAAATGTCGAAAACTTTTAGTGTGAAATTACGTGAAATGTCCCATTACATTAATTACAGTTTTAATAGAATTTACGGTTAACCAGTTAACAGCATTATTACAGACTTTTACCATTCTGATCATTTTTTAATTACATTTTTAATTAACTTTTTTTTTTAATTCAAATCATTTTTTACAGCGCAGCATTCCTCAAGTTGGATTTTGCTTAGTCAGCTTCGGAGTCAAATTTTAAGTGCAGTCAAAAATAATTACATTTGATTCTTATATTCCTTTTCTGTTTTACCATTGTAGATAAACAAGATCAATTTCCTGATGGAGCTCAGCCAGCTTACCTAATTTACAGAGCCAGCAAGTCAATATCCAGAGTGCCACCAGGTATGGAGTTTCCACATGATGCCATTTCCAGGTGACAATAGGTAAGGTAGTGATTGTCGAAGAGCCATGTCCAGAGTCATTGGTTGAGGTACTGGTATCCTCAGCGGCAGATGACTTTAAAGAAAAGTCATTGTCTACTTCAAAACTATCTACTTCTAATGCTGCAGCCTTGCACGATGTACTGAAAACTACTACTAATGCTAGAATAAGTGCAAACTCCCGCAGAAATGCCATCGCAGACCTTTGTTGATGAAAAAACGCTAAGTATTTAATTTTCTGCTTGTGCCTACTTGCATTTATTTGCTGTCTTTGATGTTGTAATTATGTAGTCAATCCCGTGTTTCTAAGGAGCTGTCATCAGTGTGTTTCTCCTCGCTCTGTCGGTCTGCATTTGACTCTGACCTGCATATGATGCCCATACCTTCTCTTATTTGTCCCTCCTCCTACAAAATAAAGATTCACTTCGGAGGTAGTCTGTAACCCCTCCCTGTTAAATCTCACAGGTGTGTAGTAATACGTGTGTGGGACTCATCTAACAGATTCGTTTGACGAGTTTCTTTATTGAAGGGGCGGGTTTGAACACCTCGGGCCAAGAGTTGGATAATAACAGAGGCCCATACATATGACAAAGACAGATAATCATACCATTGTCTTTTTAACATCAGTCTTATAAAAACTCCTACTGTTCACACAAGCCCCAGTTAAGGCAGTTAAGACAACTGCATCTAGTTGCTGTTACACTCTTTATCATTTACTATTTTAATGTCAATTAATCTGCACTGCAGAAATAATATTTAATCAATATTTTTGTCCTGTCTGTCTGTAGAAATAACTAAAAATTCTCGAAATGATACATTTACTGTGTAACATTTGTGTTCAGAAAATGCATCCTGAATTACGTTTATTTGGCAATTCACTATTTTGTTTTTTATTTTGTAAGATCCTTTGCTAACAGGGTAAGAAAAAAACATATTTTATCTATATTATCTGTTATCTAAGTTTTATTTTACACAATTTAGATTTTTTGTTACTTTCTTTTTTAGTTTCAAGTCTAGTTTGTGTTTATACGATGCATTGTTAAAAAAAGTAAAGGCTCTTACATGAGCTGGATTTTACAATATGAAGTTTATTACTGAAACATAAGTTCATGACTCGGACTGAAAATAGAAATTATTGCATTACAGCAAGTTTATAATGTGCAGTTTATTTGTTTGTGTTTGAGATGAAAAGCACCATCCTCCCTCATCACACCGGAAGAGACGTCCATGAGCACTGTATGGCCTCCATAACCCCCATGAATCTCTGTTTATAGGACTCTGTGTGCTATCAGAAAGTCATACAGTATTTAAGATCTGTTCCTGAACTATTTTACAGTGAATCCTGTGCCAAAGACAAATTCCAGACAACACATATTATTGATTAACACATTGATCTGTTTGAAGGATTCCATTAATAAAGGTCACGAATTGTCTAAATCATTAGTAACATTTAAATCATGTCCCAGTTAAGACCAGTACAACTTGTTCCCCCACTGTTCCTGCTACTTTATTTACCTCTTGATAACAGCATTAATTTTTTGTACAAATATTTCAGAACCTATGCTATCAAGTGCTATCACATTCATACCCACCTAAAGTGACAACCTTGCTTTTAAATGCGAAGTTCAAATAAACATTTTTATAGTTACTAATAAAAAAGTATTTTAATTATATATAAGAGTTCTTTCTGGTTCTTGAATCTGACTGGCTTAAAAGAGTGCGGTATTCTAGTGATATCGGAACTCCAAATGTTTCAGCATTTGTATCACTCCGCTTGTGGTATTTCTCACAGCGAGTGTCATGCCGGTCATCCAAATCCACTTTTTTTTTTTTTTTTACTGTTTTTTTTTTACTGTCTTACCTCAGCCAGGTTCTGGAATTTGCTGCTGGCTCTGATGACTCGATAGTGATTAAACATGAAATATAATTAGTTTTGGAGTGAATCAGGCAGTCTCTGGTCTCATTAATCTGTTATTTGTTCCAGGGCATAGGGAAAAATCTCATCACGTTTTATGGAACTTTAATGTCAGAGTGCTGCCTTTGTACTTTGACTGAATTGCCCAGCAACTTTTATGATGGCTGTTGTTTATTTAATATTACTAGCTGTGTGACGAGACACGAGACTGGGTTCACGAGAATGAGATGAGAAGAGATTTTTAAACTTTTTAAAAGAAATCCTAAATTATGAAATATATAGAGAAAAGTAATATTTTATTCAACTGAAAAACAAAATGCATGTGCATTTTGATATGAACTTGTACTATTTTAATGAATTATATGCAGTAATAAACATGTAAATTAAAGCTGTATGATTCTGGATAAATTGAAAATCACAATTTTTTTTTTAATTTAGAGATCACAATTCTCTCACGATTCTGAAGAAAAGAAAGATTAGATTAATCTAAACAAAAAAACGTAATTTACTAGTGGTTCTGACAAAATGTTCATTGCTTAAAAAAAATATATTGGAACAAAATTATTAAAGACTTGTTTCACTGTTGGAATCTCCTGAATGAATGATTCAATGTTACACTGTTTTGCGATGATATTGTCATGTTCTCGTGAGATCTCGTCACATCCCTAAATGTTACACAGCAAAACCTCCAGTGTTGAAATCTTGGTGTTAAGGAGTAAAAATTCTGGTGTTGAACTTTAAGGGAGTAACACTGTGAGTGTTATTATTTACATCCAGGATATTTACGCGCCTAAACCAGCCGAAAGATTTCTCACAGACGCTATTTTCTTTGACTCACGATGTGGAGCATACAAGGATGGAAAACACCAAAGTTAAGTGTTTTATCTATTTACAACATGCATTTTTTAACTTCATATTGTGTTTTAACAATATTTATGTGCTGTGTATGCCTAACCTGTTCTGAGGAACATTTTTTATTCAATTGAGATGCGGAACAAACGAGGAGCTGCTTTAAATGCTGCCTGTGAGTGTTTTTTTCTCATGTATAATGTGTATTTGAAAACGTATTGATGTATAGCAGTATTTATGTGCTGTGCGCTCATAAACTTTTCTCATTTGCAAGACATTTGCTTTACTAGAAAGTTGAAAGTTGACAGGGAATCTCAGAAGTGTCGGGGGGATGGAGTAACTCCCCCATTAACCAAAACTAGCAATATTTATACCATGGTTAATGGAAACTTGCAATCAGGCTTTTCATTATTTTGAGTCGTTTGGGACGGGGTGACACACAACCATTTCACAATATAGAGCTATCGCTTTCGCCACTCAGAAATGTTCAACCAGTTGTGCTGGACGTACTGCATAATTTCAACGCTCAAGTGTGGTTAGCGTTTACACTACATGTGTACCGTGCTCAAGCATGGTTGCCAGGTTGTCACAACAAAACCCACTCAATTGCTACTCAAAACTAGCCCAAAAGTTTTTTGTCGGGATTCCCTTGGTAAAATTAGCATTCTAGAGGCTAAACATTACGTTATTGGGAACATGAAAAACAACCTGCGGAAATAGTGGGCTAGTGTTAAAGTAGCCCACTTGGCAACACTGGGCCATAGCCCACATGAACCGTGCTCTGGTCCACCTCTTCCAACCCAGCCAGGGACGGCTAAACGAACCGTGCTCAAGCACGGTATGGAGCGATCACACTAGTCAAATGAATCGGGCTTTGGGGGTCAAACGCACTTCTGCACCAAACCAAGTAAAGGTCTCTGCAGGAAAGTAATGGGAGTTACCAGACTGGGGCGTTTTTAGACCATGCTACCTGATTGGCTGATGTCAAAATAACGGTAGGTTTAGGGGTGGGGTTAGGTAAGGAGGATCATTTTGATTGCATGATTTAGAAAAACCCAGCAGATTAAAATCACCCACAAATTCTGAAACACCCACCTCAAGAATGCCTAGATACCCTTTCAATTGTGCATGAGCGGCGCGCAAATTACCGTATACTCTAGACGCGTTCACCGGCGTGCTCAAGAAGTGTGATAAGATTTGCTCGAGCCAAAATGTGCGATCTGTTTTAATTCTATTGAGAAAATGCCATGTTACACACTGAAAAATAGGGGTTTAAAATTGTACCTTTTGGGGTACAAAAGCTTGTCGCTGGAGCAGTCCCTTAAAAGGACATCTTTGTACCTTTTTTACCCATAATACATTTTGCTACTTTAAAGGTACATATTACCACTCTAAGGTACTAATATGTACCTATTAGGGGTCAAAAAGGTGTCCTTTTTAAGGGTACTGCTCCAGCGACAAGCTTTTGTACCCCAAAAGGTACAATTTTTTTCTGTGTAATGGAGAAAGTCAAACATTATCTAAAAAAGCGCAGAAACTAAAAAGACTGATGAAAAAATTATAAAACAATCTTGCACCAGCACTAACATATATTCAAATATTTTTAAACTACTCATGACCACATTTACTAGAATTTATTTGTAATTGATACTTGACTCTGACATTTCACCTGTTTTTTTTTTTCTGTTTAACAGGACCACTTTTGTGATGCTGCAAGTGGGAGTGGATATCTTGCTTGGCTGAAAAATGCAGAGAAACACATCTCGTCATGCTGAAAAAAAGAGACAAACGTAAGCATGGTCCAAATGCTATTAGCACACAACAACAAATTTGTTCAATGAGCATTAACATGCATTCAGAGTTGATGGTAATGAATGGGATGCTGTTAAAGGCTGTTAGAGGGTGATAAACATAAGCATTATAAACTATGACATATGGATCAAACAAGAATATGTATTTTGTGCTTTTGCTGATTTGCTTTGACATTTTGATGAATTGTTGTAAGGACATGTTGTTTTAATGTACTGAAAACATTTTGAATGCGAAGACATTTTCAATGTAATCATATGTAAACTTGTTTTGTGGGTTTATTTTTACAAATGGTAATTCTAAAAGTAACTGCTCCTTAATTCCTTTTACCTGCTTAATGTTTTTAGGAGTTATCAAATGAATATTGTTAGTTATTTAAATCTAAGGTAGTGTTCGTTACTCTGAACAGTTAGAAACAGTGATAGGAGATGTTGGATTAACACCGTGAAGGTTGAATGTTAAAACTTTTAAAAATGTTAATTTAACACTGGGCAGTGGGAATTACAAAACACCAGGACAGTGTTAAAATTAATTCTCACAGAGACATTTTTCAGTTTTGCTGTGTAAGTAAGGGATAATGTACACCCAGTTATTAGTTAATATCCAGTTGTTATCGCAGAATAATGCCAGGAAGGCTTATCCCGACAGGCTGTTGTATAAGACTGATACACTGTTAGACATTTCAAAGGGTTTTTACAGTAACTGTAACAGTGTTGCTAGTAA
>JAHKKF010503661.1:0-18917 GCA_019740295.1 Labeo calbasu
CACTGCATGGATTTTTATCATTATAGGGTAGATTTGTACATACACTGTCAACACACATTAAGGTACATTCAGATATACAAAAGAAAAAAAAAAACTACAAGCCACATAATTGACAGTACTTTAACTACAATATCAATAAAAAAGTAGTTACCTTCAGTAAAGCTATTTTTTGAGGACAATAGCTTCGAGGTAACTGCTAGATTAGCCTAAATAAGAGAGGGTTAACATTTACGCCAGTTTGGTCAGTTACCCGGATGCACGGCCATACTGAAGATGCTTGAATGTAAACGACAGCATGGATTTACACGGGTTAATGTACTACTAAGTACGGTTTTCTGCCAATTTATGTTGTATAAACCATGGAAAAACATGTGAAAGCTGCTAAATCATACAGAGAAGGATTTAGTGAGAAGGAAAGAGCGCAATATTTTGACAAACTAAAGTTAATAGGTGGTATAGACACGTACGAGCAGAATTAATTAAAATATTAGCCTATTACTTCACCTACCTGACCAGAAATGATAAGAACAAACTCGAATGTTGTTAAGATTCTTGCCGTGGAAATGCTGATTCAGTTCAACCACGAATGCCGTTTTTGCAGTCTTCTCCTTGATTTGTTATAACGTTTGGCAGTCTGTAGTACTCCAAATGCTTTTCCTGGTCTGACCGATTAGTACAGCCCAAAACATGACAATAATTGACCATTTTCAACAGAAATAATCAGCTAAATTTGCGAGTTTCCTTTGGTTCAGTGGCATTGTTTACACTCCGTGCCGCCAATTTAGCCGACCGATAATGCGTCGTGAAGACGCTCTATTTTAAATGTTTATAAAACTTTACCACGTAGATTTACAATTGGAAAATGACTGAAAACATTGTGATTAATGTTAACTGAGCTTCTGGCAAACTATTAATTTGATGCACAGGATCTTATGTTAATGCTACTTACTGATGATTATTGGTATTATTGAATTTGAATTGACAAACCTATTTTTTTAACCATCTGGATGAACTGATTGATTACTAGCCTATTCTAAGAGTGATTGATTATTGGTTTGTGCTATTTAAACACACGCATACATACAGCAATTTGTTGGAGATGTGAGCTTGCTACTGGAAGTGCGACACTATTTTTAAAACAGCAGTTTTACTGTCATGCAATTGAAAAATGTATTTAGTAGCCTTGCTAATTTTAGTTAGTTACTCCCAAGCATCAGTGTGTGTGTGGACTGCGGGTTGTACAAACTGCGGCTGTCGTGACACAGGCTGGTAGGATGCGTCTGCAGGGAGTGGGAACTTTAAATAGACTGTCGTTAAAACCACACATTGATGCGAAGCAACAAGCTGTCAAGGTGGCCCACTGTCATTTACTCCATTGGATGTGAGGCATTTTCACATCGCATTCTTCTTTCTCAAGCTCAAGGCGATGAGGGAGTCGCTTTCGTCACTGCTAGCGACACCCGTATCCGTTGCTGCCCGAAGGCTTCGGGACCGCTGTGACAATGCCATTAGTTTTCCATCAGCTCCCGTATCTGGAGGTATTTTCTGCCGCAGTGGGCTGAGAAATTGCCAAACATCCATGTCGTTTAAAGAGGAGGATTATGATACCTGCGTTACTCGCAAAACCACAGCCAATAGACGAGGGCCATAAACTCCTCACGTCTAGCGCTCGCTATCAAACGCAATCAATATCTCATTGTTTGGGAGCTTAATGTGGCGCGGCCGCGTGTGTGTAAAGCAAGCCTTCCAGCTGTATTACAGATTACCGAATTAAGGCCGAGCATCAGGTCTGGATTTGAGCCAGTCTGCCATGAGCTTGAATTAATGTGCTTCAGAAGCAGACGAAACAAACTTTGGCTGCCACAGCTCTGGATGGCGGGGATGAGAATGGGTTTGTGCCATTGCAACTGCATCGTGCATTTGGAGTTGCCACAGTAATGGAAACAAGATTGGCTGCCCATCGCAGTCGGTGGCGGATAATTGCGGTGAATAATTACTGTAGACTGCCTGATGCAATTAGCAGCACAGTGTAAAAAACGCACTGAATATGTTTCTGATTCAAAGGCATCAAAATAGTTCAAATTGAAATTTTTCCTCTTTAATGCAATCAGGGCACATTAGTGCTGTTTGCCAAGCTGAGCAACAAGTTAAGATGTAACTCAAACAGTAGAGCATTGTGCTCGCAACCCTGATGTCATGGGTTTGATTCTTAGAAAATGCATGAACTAACAAGTGCAATTTAAGTGGCTTTGGATAAAAATGTATGCCAAATGGATTGCAAGAAACTATTAAACTTAATTCTTCTTAATTAGTGCTTTCGTCTTTTCTATAAACAAAAACACAATTTAAAAAATGAAATAATTTCCTTAGAAAATTACTAGTAAATTTCACAAATGTTAACAGTACAATGAAACAGCAAATAACAGCAAATTAAATTATGTGTGACATTTTAAAGTAGAAACACCAACATTGTAGACCTATTTTTGGAAATGTACTCTAATAATCAGTTTTATTTACAACTTCAAAAAAATTCCTTAAGATATTTTTTGAAAAATGTATCAAAATTAAGCCAGTTTAAAACTAAAAATAAAACTAAAAAGAATATCTGCCAATATTAGTCTTATTGGCAGATTTTTTTCTTGTTTTAAACAAACAAAAAAAAAAGTATAAATATTTATTAATTTAAAACATTTAGCTAGTTGTATTGTAAAACAATACAAAAATAATAAAGAAAATTTTTCGCAGTGTAAAAGTTTCAAGTGTATAACAGTTTCTTGAGATTCGCATATTTATGTAGAAAAATAAACTATTTTTTTTTACCCTATTAGTAGATATTTTTCTAATTTTAAGCAAATACTCAAATAAGTGGTATATATTTTGTCATGTTTTTTTACACTGTACAAAAAATCTCACTTAATTTGGATAAATATTTTTTGAAAAAAAGACTTAATATTTCATGATCTTCATTTAAAAACATTTAGCTATTTGTACTGTAAAACAATACAAAAATAATTAATAAGAAAAACATTTTTTGCAGTGCAATAGTTTCATGCGTAAATTTGCATTTTTATGCATGCAAATCGTCTGCCAATTGAGTAAGAAAAATAAATTCAAATGAAAAACAAGATTTTTTTTCACCCTATTGGAAGATTTTTTTTCCAATTTTAAACAAAAAATTTGATTAAATTTGATTTTTTTTTCATATATTTTGGTATATTTTTTTCAGTAAAGACTTAATATCTCCTGTATTTTGCTTCTCAAATAAATGTATCTTGACTCAAAAACGTTTAGATATTTTACAGTAAAACAAGACTGAAAAATACTGAGGAGGAAAGTCATTTTTGGCAGTGTACACTTTGATGCATAATTTATCCTACAGAATTTGTGCTTCAGAAATGAATGATGCTCCAAATCGTACAGTTTGTTGCAGAGAAATGTGCTAATGCTTTGCTTAAATTAATAATGGGCGCAAAAAGTCCTTTAAAACATCAGCAAACCACCAGAAAACACGCACAGCATCAAATGGTCATCTTTTGCATTTGCCAAACACAACTCACATTTTCCTCAGAACATGTAAAAATCAAGCTAATGTGATCAGCATTTTAAATATAAAGTGAAAAAACAATGTCATAAATGTTAATTTAAACAGACAGCACAAAACGCTCCCCCGAGGCTGATACCAAACACCGTGACCTCCAGGGCAGAAAGTCTGTCAATCGTGTTAAACCCCGCCCACGTCTTCTGTAGTCGCCATGGCGATTCCCACTGCTCATTAGGGCTACTCAATTAAAGAGAGAGCAGCAGGTGTTTCCTCAGGAGCCGTCCAGAGTCTGATTATCCAAACCTTTCCCGGCAGAAAGGCATGATGAGGGAGGGCCTGCGGAGATGGAGCCGCATCCGACAGAGAGGAACGACACAACACACGCCCTAATCCTCACACACTCCACGGGAACACAGAAGCCTGGAAGATCACAAGATAAACTGGCACCTGCTTCACAAACAACAGAAGCACACCTAAGAGCCAAGACAAGAATAGCCATTGGGGTATTATAAACGTCACATAGTCGAGCCACAGATGTCTGACTAATCTGCAGGATGCAGTTGGTTTAAAAAAAGCTTTCATGTTGCTTTAGGATGAAGATTTGCTGAAAATGCACTCATCCTGAGGCCACCCGAGATGCAGGTGAGTTTGATTCTTCATCAGATTTGGAGAAACGCAGCATTGCATCACTCGCTTACCAATGGATGTGAATGGGTGCCGTCAGAATGAGAGTTCAAACAGCTGATAAGAACATCACAGTAATCCACAAGTAATTCACACCACTCCAGTCCATCAATAAATGTCTTGTGAAGCCAAAAGCTGTGTGTTTGTAAGAAACTAATCCATCATTAAGACGTTTTAACTGTAAACCTTCTGGCCAAAATATCTATAATCCAAAAAGTCCCCCATCAAAATCCACCAAAATTTTTGTTTAGAGATGTTTTTCCACTTGTAAATGCTAATCGATCTGTGCATTTTTCTCTCCTGATTCAGACGAGGCAACTTTTTGCTATGGCTTGTTAAAACAAATCATGTTTACAATAAAAATTTTACAAACATCAGGTTCGTTAATTGGAATAAAATAAAATAAAATAAAATGAAATGAAATGAAATGAAATGAAATGAAATGAAATATTAACATTAAAAGCACTACGGAAAAAAAGAAAACACCAAAAAAATCAGGTTTGTTAATCAGAATAAAATAAAACAAAATTAAATTAAATTAAAAAATAAAATAAAATAAAATTAAATTAAATTAAATTAAATTAAATTACATTAAAAAGTGATATAAAAATACTAAAAACTTAAAAAAAAAATAGGCAACTTGGCAACTAACTGAAACAAAGCTGAATAACTAAAATGACTAAAACTGAAATAAAAGTAATTTAGACTATATGGAAATATTTAAAATTCATAAAACTTTAAATAAAAATTAAAACTGGCTATTTTATTGTTAACTAAAACTGAAACTACTAAAAATCATGCTCATAACTGCAATAAAGCTAAAATAAAACATACAAAAATTGTATAATGAAAATGTAAATGGAATTTAAAAGTGGTGCCCTGGCAACTAACTGAAATAAAGCTGAAGTACTGAAATGACAAAAATAAATAAATAAATAAATAAAGAGGTGTTTTTCACTTGTAAGCGCTGGTTCGTCTGTGCAGATTTCGCTCCTGATTCAGGCAAGACAACTTTTTCACTGGAGAAAACAATATTATGGATAAAAGGATAAGATTTTAGCCATTAATAACATCTTTTTGTTTTCTCAGGATGTTAATTAATGGACTGAAGTGGTGTGGACGACTTGTGGATTATTGTGCTGTTTGGACATTGGCGAGCAAGTGATGCAATGCAACATTTCTCCAAATCTGATGAAGAAACAAACTCATCTACATTTTCAGCAAACTTTCATTTTTTGATGAACTATTCATTTAATACAACTTATGATTGGATTGTTCCTGCTTTGCAGTACATTTTAATATCCTCATCATATGCAATATTTCATATTTGCATTTACATAGTTTCAAAGTGCATTTTAATCATGCATGCATATGACATAAAACGATTTGCTTGTCATCTGGAAAACGGATTTTATATTAATATTGTTGTATTCAATCTGCTGGTGAACTTGGCAAAAGAACGAGCGCCGTGCCCTCTACTATCTCTTTCATCCGTATCTCCAGCCATGAGAGAAAGGTGTCGGCTGAATCGTGCCAAAAACCATGGCTGGAGGTCAATGGCAACGAGCCATTCTTACAATAACATAAAAGCACTAATCAGAAAGAACTGATTTATGCCAGACGCACATGAATTCATCCTGTAAGATGAAGAGAGAAGGAATAACGTGAACTAGACCATCCGTCAACCAACATCTTCATTAACCTAGATGAGCCATGGAGGAGAAAAATGGCTCTTGAAGGACGACTAGTGCATTTTTGATTCCACCTATTCCAGCGGAAACCGTGCTGCTCTTAAACTGGAACTGCTCTGCAGCCATTCAAGCATTCAGTTCCAGCGCTGACCCAGAAATGAAGACAATCATAAAAGAAGAGCCACTCGTTCCCTCAGGAGGACTTTTGGAGGGTCACTACGACACAGACTGAACAGAAATCAAGCACAATTCACTAGTGCAGTGGATAAACTGGCCATAAGAGTGCTGAGCCTTTTCACAGCCTGTTAGTTATATAGCACATATATAAAATATTAAATAAAACCTAATTTAATAACCACATTTAATACTTCTGACTTGATATATCTTCGTAAAACCATAAATTAAACACTGACTTTATTATTATTATATTATATTTTGGGGTGCAATGCATTCCAGACATTCCGTGCATGTTTTTGGTCAAATAAACATTTGAAAAATCATCAAATAACCATTTTTTGTCTTGTTAAAGCAATTAAAGAGATGGAAAAATGTGTTTCGTAACATTTGGCATGTATGCGTATCCCTTTAAGCCGCAGAGAAAGTTTGTGACAAACTAGCGGCAAATATCTTTAGTACATTCACAGATTTTGTGAAGGTTTCGATTCACTGGATCAGATCCTGTTTGAGCCCTTATAAATAAACATGGGAAAACTGGCTGCCTCCTCCACACAGCTCCACATGCCAGAACCCACACAGCCGAGGAATCGGTGAAATATTCATCCCCGCTATTTCTTTCACTTCAACAATTATTCCTTTGTGCTGTTGAATTATGCATTTTCTCACTGTGAAGCTGGACACTGGTGTTTCTGTTCTTTACATCTGACTTTGAATGTGTCTATAAAAATTTATGAATGAATCCTGATCAATGGTGGGGAACTTTATGTCCAATGAAATGTGTGCTATAAAACAACTTAATTTTCTCAATTGAAGCAATAATTCACAAGTTAAATGCTATGGCTTGTAAAAACAAATCATGTTTACAACAGAAGCACGTTGTCGTGCTTATATTTATTCTTCCATAAAAATGTGATGTATCATCTGTAAAGTGTCAAAATTATTTTTGAGTGGTGGACTACTGATCCAAGAACGGTACTGTTAACTAAAAAAAAAGAAAACAAAAAAATCATTAGGTTTGTTAATTTAAATAAAATAAAATATATAAATTAATTAAAATATAAAAATAAATAAATAAATATAAATAATATAAAAATGTAAAACTACTAAAATCATGCTCGTAAATGAAATAAAGCTAAAATAAATAATAACAACAACAAAAAATTATTTGACTGTGCTATTGCAAATTACTATAAAGAAAAGATGGCCATGGATATAATGTCAAAAATGTCATATGGATAAAAATATATATTAAAAATATGTAAAATATAAAAATATATAAATATATAAAAATGTTAAAATAAATCTTAAATAATATATGAAAATGTGCGGGTTTAATATCAGACATTTTTAAGTATTAAAATAAATACAGAATTATAAAATGTAAATCGGAAAATGGTTTAAAAATATGTCATTTTTACTTTGTGCTATTACAAATTACTATAAAGAAAAATTGTTAAAAAAGTAATAAAAAAATAAAGAGTACAACAATTTTTTAAAATAAATCTTAAATAATATATGAAAATGTACAGATTTAAAATAAGACATTTTAAAGTAAAATCTAAATACAGAATTATTAAACGAAATTGGGAAAATGTTTAAAATTGTATAACTTGTCTTTATTATTACAAATTACTGATAATAAAAATTATTATTATTACAACTAACTGAAATAAAGCTGAAGTACTAAAATGACTAAATAAATAAATAAATAATCTTAATTACATTTGTAATGCAAAAATGCATTAAAAAATACAACAAATTAATTAAAGCTATATAGAAATATCTTTAAAACCCCCACAACTAATACAAATGACAAAAGCACATGTCAAAATGACCAAAAATGAAAAATATAATAAAATAAAATGAATAAAATGTAAACAATAACTGAAAATATAAAATAAAAGATAATTCAAATGTTAATAAATGCTATAAATTATAGTAAAACAACACTTTCTAGGCAGCATGTAAATGCTCCAACCCTGACCAAACACACCTGAACCACTAATTAGGATCTCAAGGAGCGCTTGATAATTACAGACAGGTGTGTTTGATCAGGGTTGGAACTAAACTCTGCAGGAAAGTCGATCTCCAGGAACAGGGTTGGGCACCCCTGTCTTACACAGTATTTAAATACTGTGGGAATATTTGAGCTTTTTATCCCCACTTTTGGTTGTTTATGATTAAAAAAAATTGTATTAAGAATGTATTTGTTCATAGTAACAAATAAAATGTGTTATCTGCGGTGTAAACGAAAACATCTTTATATTCGTCTAAATATTTCCCTTTTAAAAAAACAGTCTGTGAAAATTCACCGGCGCACACAGAATACTAAAGTTCTGCTTTCATAATAAAAGCAGTGATTCTCTACATCCTCTCCTGACAGTGATGGGAAGAGAATAGCTGTGTTTCTGCCTGAGTAAGTCTCCTGTGCTCTCAGGCCCGTCAAACCTCCGCGCTACAGAGCGAACGCATTACCATGAACGTGCCTGAAGACTGCAGACACCCACTGCAACCTAACAAGGTCTGGGGGCACGTTATTCCTGGCAGTTTCTCCAAAACTAACCTCATTAAAAGAGACAAAACACACCTGTTCCTCTCGGACAGGGCTGGAATGAAGCCGTAAGGAGCCCCGGAAGAACATGGCATCACCTGCACAGCTGTAGAGCTTCGTAACTGCCTTGAGTTCTGCTGTTATTATTGCAGCATCTGAAAGGAGAGCAGGGCTTGAGGATAATGGGGTTATACAATGGCCAAAGGCTGTAGGAGGGTTTGACTGAGACACTGTAATGACAGACGTCATGCTGCTCCTGGACAATTACCAGCCAAATATGGCAGATCAATCTCTCCGCCGCGGATGAGTCGTGACAAAACGGCACCGATTCATCTGGCCAGAAGACATGAGCACAGAAACCTGTCATAGAACAAAGGACATCGTTGAAAAGAGTCGGCATCCCGCGAAACCTGTCAGGAACATGTCATATTAGCCCTATTTTATCATTATTTCTAGTGATTTTCTGCAAATTTGGTAAAAAAGATTTTTGTTATTAATTTATTTTAATAAACCAATTATTTAGTTTAATAAACCAAATTTTAAAATAATTTATATTTGACTTATTAAACTGCCAAAAGTTGTTTAAATGCATCATTTATATCTAGTATAATTTCTATAATTCAATTGCAATGATTGGATTTTTTCCATAAAAAAATAGAAATAAATAATAGAAAAAAAAAGAACAAATAAAATAAATAAATAAATAAATAAATAAATAAAATTATATATAGTTCAAAAGCAATTTGATTTTTAAAATATTTTTGATATATATATATATTTCAATATCAAATATGTTTTTTCTATAAATTTCATTTATTCATTACTTAATGTTTGGCAGTT
The DNA here is from genome assembly GCA_019740295.1 of Labeo calbasu. Classification (NCBI taxonomy): domain Eukaryota; kingdom Metazoa; phylum Chordata; class Actinopteri; order Cypriniformes; family Cyprinidae; genus Labeo; species Labeo calbasu. The sequence continues at coordinate 9,485 of JAHKKF010503661.1, forward strand.
ATTTGCAATAATAAAAATAATAATAATAATAATAATAATAATAATAATAATAAATTATTATTATTATTATTAAATAATGAAAATGTAAGTCAATTTTTCTTATTATTAAGTCATGACAACTTATGATTTTACAATACTTTAGCTCATCAATTAAGCTGAGCTAATTTTTTTTTATTTATTTGTATGATTAAACTGACTTAAAATGACTTAAACAACCAAGTTAATTATACTTAATGTAAGACAGCAACTGAAACTAAGTTAAAATAGGTGGAAATTGGTAAAAACAGACTTTTATTTCAAGTAACTGCCAAAGGTTGTTTAAATGCATACTTTCTGACAAATTCTTATAATAAAAAAAACATAATATGGAGTTCAAAAACTCTAAAATATTTGCCAGAATGACTATAAATTAAAACATTTGCAATTCATTGGTCAAAAGATGTGGGAAGCATGTGTTTTCCACTTCTGTCTTAAATAAAAAGATTTTTTTGCAATATCAAATTTGTTTATATTTTTTCTATTAATTTCATTGATTTATTACATGTTAATTAATGTTTTAACCTATGTAAAGTCCATTTTTACCAATTGTTTTTGTTAAAAATATTATCATTTCAAAGAAAAATGTCATATTAGTCATATTTTAGTAAAAAAATAAGAAATATTTGATATTTTGCTTAATTAAAATGTAGTTTAAATCATTTGTAGGTTGATTTGAAATCAAAGTGAATAAAAAAAGTTTATTTGAGCATCTTGATCAGACTTACAAAGTAACATTGGCTTAACCAATGGCGTGAGTTTGGGGGCGGGGCTATCCGTTTGTTCGACCAATGGCAGATTAGGAAGTGTTGGAAATTAAAAAAAAAAGATTATTGGAGTACATTTAAGCAAAGAAAATAACATTTCAGTCTTTCAACGTTAAAATTCATGTTTGATTCAATGTTACTTGCTGTTTCTCTGTCACTGGGAAATTTATTAGCAATTTCTGTTTCCTTTTTTTTCAGTTCAATAGCTCAGAGATGAGCATTTTTATACTGATTTAGGCAAATGTATGCTGAACAAAAGATTGTATTGCATTATTTGTACTGTGATGCAGTAATGAAAAAATACTATTAAGAACAAGAAAACAAACAGAAGACAATGTACACAATACACTAATGAGAATTTGGAGGGAAAATGTTCTTAATGGCCATGCCACAATGCAAAACATCTTGACGCTCCTAAAATAGGCCTTACTTTTTATGCAAAATCTCTTTTTCATCTTGTTTTGGGGCTGGTTGTGACCCAGACATGTTTTTCTGAGATTGGTCCATTTCAGTAAGACTTGCAAATGTTCAAAGCTCTTCAGAATGATTTTTCCACATGCACGATTGAGATAAAACACGAGTAGGTGACAAATTTCGGGAGTCTGATTACTCTGCAACAAATCAAAGCGTGGCGTGTTCTGAAACATTTTCATATGTAAATTGGCCAAACACAAACGTTCCTGTCTGTCACTATCTTCCCACAAAGTGTCCCCAAAATAGTAGATTGCTCCGTTTCTGACACCTCAAATACGGCAGATGCGTCTGAAACACAAAAGAGCACCTCCTCCAGCTTGTGGGAGGGGAGTCCGCCATGTTTGGAGTAAGATCTCATCTGGGCCTGTTCAACGTGAAGCCTGACAGCTAATGCTTTTATGTGGGTAAACAATTCCTCAGACACACGCCGGGACGGATGTGAGCCGCCGGCCTTGAATAATGCAGGGGGAAAAGAGTGTGACAGCTTTGAACAACATCGGAAATCTTCGTTGGAGACTTTTGTCGAGCAAAACACTCAGAATTATCTTTCTGAACGCACAAAAGCCGGTTTATGAGAAAGAAATGCACGCAACCACACTGGCACTTTCGTATCTCAGTTTGCCGTTCTTCTAGCAAACGTGTTGTGTTTATTAAAGAGACATTTCGTTGGGGTTATATAAAAACGTTTAGAAACCGTTAACTAGAAGGAGCATCTTGTGGGTGTTGACAGGTATAAGACACAAACAGATGCTCTACAGACTTCAAGAACGATTCACAAGAATCACCTTCATCAAGAGAAAGGTCACGGCACGCAACACACAGCCATTTAGAAACATTAGAGAAATGTTACTTTCAAGAAATGCAGAAACACACCGTGCGACAGTAACGTCGCGTCTACACCGGAAGCCATCGACAGGCGATGTGAACCAGATCCCTTTAGATTAAGCGAATCCGTGCTGAAGCGATGTGATACGACTGTAGTTCAGCTAGTCTTTATTTTCAGTATGAATAACTTGTCATAGTGATTTTCAAGCCTGGAAAGTCAGGGAACTTAATACAACATAAAAGAAGTAATGGGAAATCATGAAATATTTTTAATTTAGTTGATTAGACACATTTTTTAAATAATTAAAATTTTATTTTATTACCATTTTATTTTCAACCAAAATCCATTAGTAAAAACCTTTAGGTTAGTTTTATTTCAAGTAATTGCTTTATGTTATTTAAATGATTAACTCCCAGTAATTTATGATCGTTTTGATTTAAAAAAAAGTAAAAGATTTAGTAAAAAAAAAGATGGTAAAAAAATTTATTATAAAACAGAAAATAATTTTAAAATTACAAAAGAAATATGCATCAAATATGCTTATATTTTGCTATGAATTTTATTCATTGAGTTACATACTTTGGCAGTTACTTCAAACAAAAAATAAAATCTATGTAAAGACAAACTCAAAATTGTGACTTTTTTTAGAATTACAAGACAATCTCAAAATTCTGCCTTTTTTAGAATTGCGAGATATAAATTCTGACTTTTTTTAGAATTGCGACATAAATTCTAATTTTTTTTAGAATTGCGAAATATAAACTCAAAATTTGGACTTTTTTTAGAATTATGAGACAAACTCAAAATTCTGACTTTTTTTAGAAATGCAACAAACTCCAAATTTAGACTTTTTTAGAATTGCAAGATATAAATTCTGTCGTTTTTTTAGAATTGCGAGATATAAACTCAAAATTCTGAGTTTTGTTTTTGTAAGACAAACTCAAATTTGACTTTTTTTTTTAATTGCAAGATATAGACTCAAAATTCTGACTTTTTTTTAGAATTACAAGACAAACTCAAAATTCTGGCTTATTTTTTGAATTGCAAGACATAAACTCAAAATTCTGGCTTTTTTTAGAATTGCGAGATATAAATTCAGATTTTTTTTTAGAACTGCGACATATAAACTCAAAATTCTGGCTTTTTTAGAATTGCGACAAACTCAAAATTTAGACTTTTTTAGAATTGCGAGATATAAATTCTGTCGTTTTTTAGAATTGCGAGATATAAACTTAAAATTCTGAGTTTTGTGTTTGCAAGACAAACTCAAAATTCTGACTTTTTTTTTAATTGCGAGACAAACTCAATATTCTGACCTTTTTTTGACTTGCGAGACAAACTCAAAATTCTGACTTGCTTTAAAATTGCGTGATATAAACTCACAATAGCGAGAAAAAAGTCAGAATTGCTGTCAAAACTTCTGACTTAATAACTCGCAATTTTGCGAGTTTATATCTCACAATTCTGAGAAAAAAGTCTGAAATGTGACATAAAATGTCCCAATTACCTTTTTCTTTTTAATTCAGTGGAAACAGACTTCCATATACATGTGACTAGTCTGTGCTTAGTGAACATCTTTAGCTGATCGACGCTTCCAGTGCAGACACACTCAATCTGACTCGATGTCGATCGCCTCCAGTGTAGACGCGATGCAAGTGTGGAAACAGTGGAGAGAAAGCTAAAGTGTTTGGCAGTGCAAAAAAACTGCAAAATTAAAGCAGTCACTAGTTCAGTGTATATATATATATATATATATATATATTTATATATATTAAGGACAATTATACAAAAAAAAGTACTTACATAATTTTCAGTCTACATTACCTTCTTTAAAAGAGCAACACACGGCTTGTGGTCAAAGTATTTACACAGTAAGACAAAAGCATGTGCTTGTACAGTACAGTACGGTACGGTTGGCACTCGAATCCCCACACGTTCACTCAGCAGTGGGATCCAGTCGCCGTGTAGTTGGACATTTCCCGGCGTATAGTGCTGAACGGCGACAGCTCCAGTTCCGTCGTGCACTCGTGCTCGTTGTCGTCGCTGGCCGTGGCCGAAGAGTGAGCGGCGATCCCGCAGGCGTCCGCGCAACAGCAGCAGCAGCACTCCAGAAAGGCACGGCCGAAGGGTCTGCAGAGGCACAGCAGCAGCACCGGCGTGACGGCGGCGCGCAGGAACAGCAGCAGCTGACTGAGCAGATGCAACAGCGCCATGGTGCTCTGCGGGACCCCGGCCGCCATGTACGCCGAAACCATGTTGCACACGTTCTCGGGAACCACGCACGCGCCGTACACGATCGCTAGAGCGACTACGGTGCAGTTCATTTGGCTTTCCAGGCGGATTTGCTTCTTGTTGCCTCTGGCGCAGCCGCGTTCGGCACGACGGATGCGTCTGGCGGTCGCCACCGAGCTGCCGATGGTGAAGAGCGTCGGCAGGCAGAAGTAGCAGCCGAAGCACCACCAGAGACGAGCGCCTTCGTACGTCAGGCCCAGGACGTACAGCGTGTCGGGGAGGGACGTGGAGATGCGAATCAGGCAGCGCTCGGACGCCGGGTCGTCCGTCGTGCCGTCGCCGTTTTCCGACACCAGCTGGCGGATCAGGAGCTCGGGGAGCGCGAGGAGTAGGGCGCCGATCCAGATGACGGCTAGTTTGGCGGCAGTGGAGGTGCAGTTCTCGATCATTTCGTAGTACATCTGGACGTTGGTCGCGGCGCGGAAACGGTCGATGCAGAGCGCGCACAGGGTGAAGGTGGTCACGCCGAGAGACGCCACCTGACAAAATTAAAAAAACGCACAGTTTGGTCATAAGAGATGAACATGTACTTTAAAAAACAGGTGATACTGAAAAAAAAGTTTCATTAAATAAATAATATGGAAAAAAGCTATATAGAAAAAATCTTAAATGAGTCGTACAAAAAAATCATGGACTATTTTTAATCATATTATTTGGTAATATTTCCAGTTATGCACAACTTAAATTATGTTATGAGTTATGAGAGTAAATTAAATAAAATGTATAAAAAATGAAAAATAATTGAAAATATTATTTTACATTCAATTTGCAATTCAATTAGTTTAATAACATTTTTAAAACTAAATAATATGAAACTAAATAATAAATACTAAATATAACATATCTATAAAACAAAATAATGATTAAAAAATTATTGCAAAACTATTAAATGTGAAAAAAAGAAAAAGAAAAATCAAAGTACATTGAACTGTATTTATTTATATAGAAATAATCCAGAATCCAATTAATATAAAATACATCTATTTGGCAAAAATGTACTACGGATTAAATTATGAAATTAAAAATAATATATTTAAAAAATGTTTACTAATTGCCTTTTGGACAAAAACAGAAGTAGTATTTATTGTTGAAAAACATAAAATGAAATAATACATAAATACTAAATATAAACATATAAACAAAAAAAATCAAATCCATTGAAAAAAATAATGGAAGAAAATGTGAATAAAAGAAAGAAAAAATTCCATTTGTTTATCGATTTTTTTTCTTGGTCAAAAAAAAGTATTATTTTACATTCAATTAGCAATTCAATTTATTTATATAGAAATAATCCAAAATCCAATTAATATAAAATACTTCTATTTGACAAAAATGTACTACAGAAATTTAATTATGAAATAAAATAAATATAAAAAATTGTACTAATTGTTTTCTGGCCAAAAACAGACGTAGTATTTTTCATTCTATGGATTTTGTTACAATGGATACACACAGTGTTTAATTACAGTTGGTAACATTCGCACCCATATTGAAATTAACGGAAATGTATTCATTAGTATTTGCTTTTCTATGTAAGAAATGGCATTGAAAACCATGGCATTTGAGTGGTATTGGTATCAGCTGTCAAAACGCTGGTATGATGACAAAACCCTTGAGAAGTATGTGTCAGTGGGTGTCTAGTGTAAATGCTGTAAGGCCAGTGGCGTAAACAACCCGCTTGAAAGGAAAGTCTGAATTAAATCTGGCATCTCGCTGAACCCAGTCCTACAGCTGGAAACGCTCTCCTAAAAATGGTTGAGCACATAGCAGCAGGTTCACCAAACGACAAACAAACAGCTCGCGCTTTACAGACTTTATCTGCTGCGTTATTGTGACAGACAGTCAACCTCCTGCAGGCCCCGCAATTAATTCAGCCTGCCGGCAAACTCTCCCAACGCGCCCTTCCCACTGCGAAACGGGACAATTTGCGTGACTATTGCCACAATAAATTGGGAGATATGAAAGAGTATTTACAGCGGCGACACAAAAGAAACAACTGCAATGAATGGGAGACGACTGGAGAGCTTCTTGGCCACGTTCGAGCAGCTGCGTCCCAGCGGATGATGCAAACCCAAATGAAAGAGCCAACTAAGTGTTTGTCTTCATTATCATAATTACAGAGCAATCAGGCACATCAGCATCAAGGAGGAGACAATTAGCGGAGCGACGCTCGTGCTGTTGCGCATTGCTGGCTAAATGAAAACTTGCCCGCCTTTTTCATCTCCAAAAGCAGATTGGTGAGATCCTTCATCATTTTGACAAAAAGCAGACTGTTCAGAATCCATTACAGAGCATTGTGTCCATTAAGACGCTGTAATGGTGCTATATTACTTCCATAGGTGTGAAATGTATCCATCCTGCTCCATTAGACGCTTGGCACGTTGAATGATCCTCGGTTTACTGTGTGGGATGAGCAGGTCAGGAAAGTGATGCTTCCGGACTGCAAACTACTGCTGGGTTTTTCCCTGTCAGTTTATGTGCCCTAAAGCTTTCATAAGACAGTCAATAAACTAGTTTTGAGCCTCTCCCTGCAAAACTTTGCGAGAGCATTAGGAAATTTCATGAAATGGCATTAGTTTATAAGTTTGATTCATTTCTGTGAATCAGTTCATCAACTATCTGATTCAGTGAATCAATTCTAAATTTTGAATTAGGAATTTGTTCACAACATCAACTCAGAAAATTTTTTTAAATAAAGAAATAAAAATCAAAACTACAACAACAACAAAATGAAATAATTTTCTATAAAATAAAATATAAAATGTATAAAAATATAAAGTATATTGAGGAAAACATTAAATATCATCAAAAGGTGGAAAAATGTTGGCTTTTCCCATAGATTTAACATCTACTTTGATTTTAACTATATATATATTTTTTTTTTTTCTTTTTTTTTTTTTACTCAATCTCTCATATGATATCATATGATATGAGATGTGTGTGTATATATATATATATATATATATATATATATATTAAAAATTAAAATAAATATTTTAAATATTTAAAAATAATTAAATACAATGAAAACAATTAATTCATATTTTGTTTACAATTCTTAAATGTTTAGTTTAAAATAAACATTTTAGGAATTTTAATTCATCTTCAGAATTTTATTTATTTTAGAATTTTAACTTGACTTTAATTAACCTAAATAAAAATACATAAAATTTTAATTAAAATAATTAAAAATACAGATTTAACATTTAACCTGATAAAACTTATTTATAATAGATTTTTTCATTCATTGTCATTTTTAAGAATATTTTTAATTTTTACACCTTAATTTTTACATATCCTTATTTTTTTTCTTTCATGGAAACAGCCTTTAAAAAGCCAGCATTTTTCTATCTTTGAAGATATTTATTGTATTTCTAAAAATACTTTTTTTCATTATATATTATATAATATATTTTTATACATGTTAATTATATTAATTAAAATGTTATATATTTTTAATTATTAGTATTAATTATTATAAAATAAAATAAATTATTAAAATGAAATTATTAAAGTGTATTAACTTTTTAAAGGTAATTTAATTTGTAATTCTATAATTATATATATACAGATATACAAAAATATATACAGTATTATATAATAACAGTTATATAATAAATTATTTATTACAGTATATATATTTTAAATTATTAAATTTTTAAAAATGTAAAAAAATTTAATTATATAATTCTATTCCATGTTTTTATTATATTTATAATACACTACATTTTTACTAGATTTTTTACTATATATATATATTATTGTTAAAAATGATAAACAAACAAATCAATATGTATAAAGGATTTTTCTTTTTTATCTGTAAAAGATGTAATCAAGCAACTCAATGTGCAAACATTAAAATATATACATATAAGGAAGAATTATCACAAATGTTGACAGGTAGAAACTGTCTGAATGTTTAGAAAGACAAAGGGAGAACAAGGCTATAAGCAAACGTACATGGTGTGGAGACCACAGGCTACATGATTCATGTGCTCTGAAGCTGATTTTCTCCCTTCCTTTCTCAGTAATCAAATGTAAGGTCTCTCTGGTCTCCAACACCTCACGCTCTGACAAACAGTCCAGACCACGACCCGCGTCTCTCTCTCTCTCAGTCTGGTCTGACATTCGCATGCATTTGGAGGCATTTTCTAGCTTACAGGTTTCCTAGCAGCAGGTGATGATAGCGTTGGCCGCGATGGTCTTTACTAACGCCTCATTAATTCTCTGATTAAGAGGCTCTCCTGAACGATGAAGGTGCTGGTTATTAATCTGGTTTAACGGCTGCTTTTAGACAGGGTGACTTCGGGCCATTGTTGGGCTACCGGCCAGCAGGGACGGCAATAATTCTTACATATTGACAAATGAGATGCACTGAGGCATGAGCGAGCTAGAAGCAAAAGCTATTACAGGAATATTGTTATATATGATGACCACAGAATGAAACAAATACATATTCAGCTACATAAATTCAGACCATTAGACGGAGAGTTAACAGCCTAGATCAAAAACACAAACACAAAGTGGATTAATAATAGAACAGAAAGGCAATAAAGACCAAACAATAAAACAAGCCAAACAATGAAATGAAATGAAATGAAATGAAATAAAAATACCAGCGACTCTACACAGGACAAGCAGTTTGAATAAAAAGTAAATAAATAAAATAAAATAAAATAAAATGTAAAAATTCAGTGACCCTACAATGACAAATGGTTTGAAGAATGAATAAATAAATAAATAAATAAATAAAAATCCAGTGGCCCTACATAGGACAAGCAGTTTAGAGAATGGATTAAAAATAAAATATAAAATAAAAATAAAATAAAATAAAATCTAGTGGCCCTATAGGACAAGCGGTTTAGAGAATGGATTAAAAATAAAATAAAATAAAATAAAATAAAAAAACAAAACAAAACAAAACAAAACAAAACAAAACAAAATCTAGTGGCCCTAAATAGGACAAGCAGTTTGGAGAATGGATTAAAAATAAAATAAAATAAAATAAAATAAAATAAAATAAAATAAAATAAAATCT